>CAJPVJ010001520.1:5822-16099 GCA_905397405.1 Oppiella nova | reverse complement strand
TATTAATCAAATACTCTTTGTTAACCTTTTTGTGAGCACTTAATTACAATTTTAGTCATTAATTTCATAAACTTTCTGTTAAATGATTTTTAAATATTAATTTAGTTAATGACTTTTATTTTGATTTTATTTTTAAAATCTACATTTTCAAAATAATTTTAGATAAGTTTTTTAAGAGCAATTTAAGTGCAACCTTACTAATAAATTATTTAAAATACATTCACAAAATTCATAATTATCAACATATAATTTTTATTTAATTATAGTTTCAATTATTCTATAAGTTTTAGTATTTATATGCATTCTTTAATATAGGCATTAAGAATAAATTATAGAGAATGTGTTAAAGAATTAAAAAATAAGTTATACAAATATTGTTTACTTGAATTAAATTCAAATACTTAGACATTAAATTTCAAATAGAGTTTTATATGATATGAAAAGCAATATATTTTATAAAATATTTTAAAAGTGAATCTCAAAAACAATAAAACATAAAAAATCTTTCTCTAAAATTGGCGTACAAAAACTTATGGGAAAAGCAAAATATTGATAATATTCTTACAAATAGATGTGAATAAATTAGCATATTACAATACAGTATTGTCCATTAAAATTTCTGGACAAACTGTGAAATCATTAGATGTGGTCTTAAATGCAAATATCAAGTATAATATGTATGAATAAAATGAATCCAAATGAAAGCCATTTGAATCGATTGTTCTGTTAATCATAAAAGATATAAATTTAATTGAATAATTCAATTAATAGTAATTTATTCGCAGAACATTTAATCTGATTTCGGATGAATAAATGCCTATTCAGTAGTTGTATTGTCTATTAGATTCTCGCGAGAAATGAATAAAATTAAGTATAGTTTTCATGTCATTCAGTAAATCTAATTCTGGGCAAATAAGTTTAATATTTTAAAATTTGTAGCAATCCCTTCAATGGCAATGCATTATATTAATAGTAAGTGTTTTGAGTGTTTTGGACGCACTGTTAAGAAATAACAAAAGAAATGCAAGAGTTTTGGCGTCAGTTTAGATCAAAAGTGTTCATTACTATAATAGTTTCGGGGATTTTGCTCTCTCTTTGTATTTTTATGTGATTTATTTTCCTCGTTTGCAATCAATCTGTAGTAAAGAAATAATCTAATTATAATGCAATGCATCCCAACTATGAAAGATTCTGGTAATGAACCTGTTTTTAGTTATCGTTTCGCTACCAGTTGTTACTCTTTTGTTGCTGAGAGAGAATGTGTTAAAGAATTAAAAAATAAGTTATACAAATATTGTTTACTTGAATTAAATTCAAATACTTAGACATTAAATTTCAAATANGAGAGAGAGAGAGAGAGAGAGAGAGAGAACGGAGAGAAGAGAGCGGAATGAAATCAATAGTGATATTCATTTTGTGTTACAATACTTCCTGAGTTGTGCTCTAAATTCAATTTAGAGTAAGTTTTAATTCAAAAAACATAATGTGATTCATGCCTTTCCTTTCTTTCAGTTTAGGCTAAATTTCTATAATTAATCACTAGTTTTAGAGCTAAAGAATTCTCGAGCCATTCGACCAAAAGGAAAGTCATGAGAGATAGTTATTTTGAGTCACAAATTATATTATTATAATTGTAGTCTATTTTATTGTATGCATTATTATACACACATTGTATAATACAGTCTATGCATTCTTTTAATGCATTATTTTATTATAAGTTAAGTTAATATGAATTGTCTTAAACTCAACAAAAATACTTCTGTTATATTGTGTAGTATACGAATAATTGTATATTATATTATATATATTACACAATAAACTATACAATTGTTATTACAGATTATGTTTTCTCATTCAATGAAATCGTTGTTTCAAATATAAGATATAAATCTGAATACAGATTATTATTTTAATAACTTGTAGTTAATACTAATGTAATTTTATAGAGAATATTTTTGTTTCATTTAAAACAAATGTGATATAAACTCATCAACATGTGTTTGATTAATATAAATATCGTACTATATTAATAGTGTACTATTATAATATTAATGACAATAAGCAACAATAAGTAACAAGGAATAACATGTATTGTATTAAAATTTATTGCTTTATTAAAAAATATTTATTCTTAATTCTTTAAGCTATAATCTTTTGCACATTAAATTAATGTGACTCTCTCTCTCTCTNTAATCTTTTGCACATTAAATTAATGTGTCTCTCTCTCTCTCTCTCTCTCTCTCTCTCATATATTGTTCATAATGTAAGCAAAGATTTTTTATTTGCCGACAGCGGGAAACCAGACGTCATTAGAGACCAAAATATTATATAATCTTTTAAAGGAAGAAATCTCATAAAAAGCAAACTATATATAAATATCAAAATAAAATACCCAAATCTGTTTGAGAAACGACAATATGTTTAGATTTTCAAATCATTGCAGAGAATTCTTTATAAATTTTCTTATCATTTGCTTAAAATCAATTCTTTGTAACATTTTTTAGATTTAGGGCTAAACTTGTTTTTAAATTTTTTATCAGTAAAAATAAAATCCTATGCCGAGTACAACTCAATAAAATTAGTATTCTATACAATATTTATTTTCAAATGTGTTTAACTTAAATGTTTAATATTTTCAGTAAAATATATTATATTAATTTATAATGTTATTATAGATTTAATAATGTTTTGGGTGGAATTACATGTAAGTCTATGAATTAAAATAACGTTATGTCTTATACCTGAAGTGATTTATGACTAGAGATTCATTGAATTGCAAATTACGGTCATATAAAATATTAAGGCCTCAGATATCGTATAATCGTTAGAAAGAGAGTACAAAACAGTATTTCCTTTATTTTGTTGTTTTTGATGATCACTCGAATAGAAATTGCAACCAAAAGTACAGATACTAATAGCACAGACATCCAAAACTACGAAATGGTTTTTTAGTTTTAAAACTACCGGTGCTTTTTACTGTTTTTAATTCTGTCGCGATTTTTAAATCCATTATTTATCTGTTAAGGCTCCTGTATTTGAGGGATTGGATCGTTAGTGGTTGCACTCATTCGTCAATGAGAGTGCAAATCATAGCAAATTTAACGGCTTATCAATGAATGTATCGTTCGGTCGGACCATCTCGTCGTCTCTTCTCATCCATCGATTCCTTTAGTATTTTCATGTTTTTGTGCTCCGTTTCCGCAACCATTCAACAAACCATTCAATGGCTTCTTCCTAACGATTGTCTTGATTTGAGTCGACAACACATTAAATACTTATTTTCTGTTTTCTCCGTATTTTAAAACAGAAGCACTTCTCCTTTACTAAGTATTGATCGGATTTATTGAAATTAAGCACAAATTGATGCCTCCCTTCCAAACAAATCTTATTTTACTTCTAATACATCTGAAAAAGTTTTAGACTATTATATAAGGCCTAAAATGTTGAGTAAATATCGTAAAAATAGGAGCAAACAAAGGGATATCATGAATTGGATGACTTTAAAACTGTATTAAAGAGTATTACTTGACATTAAATATTAGTATAATTTAGTGAAAGCGGTTCGGAATCATTAGTCTCTTTAATGGCTCGTGAGATAGAAATCAGTGCAACATCTCTACCATAATATGGAGGAATAACTGACGAAATACACCATTCATTGCAGACTTGTAGACGATTTGGATGTTTTCTATGACTTTGTATATGCGTTGATAACAACGCTTTAATGTCTGACTGTTAAGTGATTTAAGTTATATCATTGTCTTTTCGCACCGACACTCTTTTGCACTACATTTCTGTGTATAATTTGTATCAATACTAATGTCTAATAGCCTAATAGTATAGTGGTGTTCAACTACTTCTCAATCCTAATACAACTGAGTATTTTGTGCTCAACTAAGCCGAGCAACATGTGCTCTCATATATCCCCTGAGCTTTCCTTAAGTTAACTCAGTCTCCGAAGCAAAGCATTGCCGTTAAGACTAGAATTGTACCAATTTTTGACGGATGAGTCCAAGCATTCAACTTCACGAGCCTCTCGTGATTCAACTGATAGACTTCTCAGTCCCAAACCGGTCATCTGTCCTCCGGGTCCAATGTTCCGCAACTAATCATCCCTTACATTCACGAACAAATGTTAGGCCAAATATTTTCCAACATATCATACATTTATGGCATTACATTAACCTATTAACATATCGCATCTCTCTCTCTCTCTCTCTCTCTCCCTCTCTCTCTCTCTCTCTCTCATCCCTGATGTGTTCACTCTTAGCATAATTTGTTTAAAGTCTTATCACTATTCGCAGTTAACTTAATGTAACTACAAGTGTGTGCACTTGTATTGAGTATTCAAAAAAAACATCAATTGCTTGACTCTGATATTTAAATAAATTACACTTTACTGTGTTGTATATGCGTTCATTACTTTTATTAAAGTCATACATCATTTAAACATAAAAAACTTTTTTAGAAATATGAAAAATTTTAGAACTTAATATTTATAAAGTATATAAGGTATTAATAAGTAAAATATTTATAAATATTACAAAAGTAAAAGTATTAAACAAAGTTTTAATAATTATGATTATACAGTAATTATTTATTGTACAAATACAATTAAAACCAACATAAATTATCATAAATGCTAGCAAAATAGTAAAATATTAAAATATAATTTATTAAAATTTTAATTCATACTACATTTATTCTAAAAAATAAATTTTAATGAATATGATTCCAATGATATTATCATGAAAAAGGTAAAGTAAATAATTTATGAATTTATTTTTATATTAATGTTATTTAAATAAATTTGATGGAGAAATTTGTTGGAGATATTTATGTAAACTATATTTTGAAAGTGGTTTTGATTTTAAAGATAAAAACCACAGAAAATATTGAATAAATAAGAGGAGACTGTTTGCATCAATTTGGTTGAGTCTAATCGATCATTGAGTGATGTGAGTGTATATATCGCATATAATAATGAAACTTAGACTGTATTCAACTTCTCTCAAATATCCATAATATGTTGTATTGATTTCATCTTATCGTAAGTTATCAAAGTCTCAATATAAGTAAATTTTTTGTTTAAAGTAATTTTTGTATTTAAGAAAATATTTATATAGTTTAGAGAGGTAAAATAACTAAATATTAAATTATCTCAAAATCATTTTCATGTTTTGATTTTATCTTTCCATTTGTAAGGACTATATTTTTGTGAGTTTTAAGCGTTTTTTGTAACAGAAATCGATTTAAAGAAAATCAATGTCTTGTTTAAAAAAATAGTTGTTTTTAATACAAGTCGTAAACATATTATGGCTAAATATACAATTGTGTGAAGCATTTGTCGCAATATTAGTTGTTTGTATGCCTAAGCTCCAACTCACACAATGGGATATGATTATAAGTTGTATTATGAAAACCAATAGTAATGGCAATCATTTTCATTGGCGATGCATTTCTGTGTCACTTTAGTTGGGATGACATTCACAGCACTTGGCTCTTCATATCTTACGTATTGTTCAGTTCTGGCACTGAGTTTGAGTTGTGATATGAAAAGCTGACGCTTTGCCTGTAATTACACTGTTGTCTATGCCATGCATCACATTCACTACCACTATAGACGACACACTACTCTATCGACGGTTCAAAACGTTATTATTAAATCCGAGGTTCACGCATCATATCGTCTCAAACTGTATGCCTATGACTCAATCCTCAAACTGCTAGCCCTGCCTGTGCTCTCAATATATGCCCTGATTTTCGTCTAAGGGGTAGTAATGGGGGGATAACAGGGTAGAGGTCATCATTAAATATGAAATTGTGATGCAAATGACAGAATTATGGGTCGAAATTAGAGTTTAAATGGTGAACCCCCGAAACGATACTTTCTTACACAACACACATTCATAACGTTAATCGCAATTCACTCACAACTGCCTGTTGTCTGCTGTGCATAAGTTGTGCACAATTTGCATAAAATATGACTTAAATATCTATCTAATGATTTTGATCGTAGTATTAGGCAAATAATATTGATCCCGACCTTAAAAATGGGAAATAAAATTCTTTGTATAATACACAACACACCATATTATAGACATAAAAATGTATTTTTAAAGATCTAAAGGATTAGAAATGAATTGATATTTATAAATGTTATGCAATTGTGTTCATTGCAGTGCACTCTCTAAGCCACACAACTCTACAGTTTCACATCAATTGTTGCAATTGAGTCTAAATTTGTTTCGCCGGCTTTTTCTGGTGTTGTTCTTCGCCAGTGGAGTGAAATGTTTGATATGTTGTCCCAGTTTTTCATTGTTGTCAAAGTTTCAGCACACGATTGTCATATAAATCCCGTCAAACATCAAACACGACGTCAGCTTAGGCTTCAGTTTTTGTTTTGTCATAAAACACTGCAAATGACAGAATTATGGGTCGAAATTAGAGTTTAAATGGTGAACCCCCGAAACGATACTTTCTTACACAACACACATTCATAACGTTAATCGCAATTCACTCACAACTGCCTGTTGTCTGCTGTGTATAAGTTGTGCACAATTAGCATAAAATATGACTTAAATATCTATCTAATGATTTTGATCCTAGTATTAGGCAAATAATATTGATCCCGACCTTAAAAATGGGAAATAAAATTCTTTGTATAATACACAACACATCATATTATAGACATAAAAATGTATTTTTAAAGATCTAAAGGATTAGAAATGAATTGATATTTATAAATGTTATGCCATTGTGTTCATTGCAGTGCACTCTCTAAGCCACACAACTCTACAGTTTTACATCAATTGTTGCAATTGAGTCTAAATTTGTTTCGCCGGCTTTTTCTGGTGTTGTTCTTCGCCAGTGGAGTGAAAGGAATGATTACAAACTATACAACAGGGTCAAAAAGTAACAACAGTTTCAAAGTCGTGTGCTAACAGTATATTTAGGGCAGTTTGTAGTTTGTGCTGCAGTCGAATCCGAAGTCAAAAACAAAACAGTATTTTGTGTATTGTGTTAGAAATGTATTCAAGATATGATACACATTCTACAGTGTAATATAGCAACACTTTATGCCATACATACCCACCAGTGTATGCAATATAATGAAAATACTTTCCAAATTCCATTTTATTATTGGAATGCCTTTAAATCATTGTTTAGATATTATAACTTATAAAGCAATCAAAATGAATGCGAGTATCTATTATATCATATTTATTGATTTTGTTTTCTTTTTAATACATTCTTTATACAAAATTGTTTGTCAATTCATTTTGAACACTGGAACAAATTTATAACTAACTCTTTAATTAAATAAAAATCAGATTAATAAATATTAAATTAGATAGATTAAGTTCAAGATATAATTTAATAAACAAACATGATTATTTAGTATTTTAACATTTAGAACATTATCTAAAATGTTAACATTACATAAAATTGATTATGCCTTATTATTACTAATATCAATTGAATAGCCCTAAAGTCATAAGTTTTAAATGAGAAATCATTGCATGTAATGTAGTATACATTAATAAATTGATGGCTGTATTATTTGTCTGAATGGAGTTTTTGGTAATCATTAAAAAGGCTATTATTGAAATGATAAGACATTATTAATGAAAGTATTGGCGCAACAGAGAAAAGCTGGTGTTTCTCAAAAGAGGCCCCAAAATGGTTTGTTTCACAAACAGCTTATGAGCTGAAAGTATATCTCTTTAAATGTGTTCATATAATTGATTGCGGACTCGACTGATATACTGATAGAAAAGCGCATTATTATGAATGAGTCTAAAGTTTGGGAATAAATAGAGGACCGCCTCTACGCCTCTCCAATGTTTGAAATAAATGATAGCCGGAGTGTAGTCTAAACTTCTTGCCTCCCATTTCGTGTTCAAAGAAATTTCAAACCGCGACTCAATTGAAGCCACAACTGAGGAGAGAAGACCAAGAGATGATACTTTGGCTCAACTCAATCACAGCCATCGCTACCCATACGGCTATGAAGTCTACTTTACTTCTTATTATACATTTTTAGGTCGACTGCCATCGTATGACCCAAACAAGTGAATCCCTGAATCATACGTCATAATCAGGGACAGCTGTCACCACATTTGTCAAACCGGACAATACGACGGTTCGCCTGGTGTTCAGTGCCTTCAATGCCTTCTTTTGATCGCTTCTCGCAATCTTTCACTTCATTTCTAATGAACACAACGGTTGCAGAAAAAAGCAAAAGACATGTCTCGACACAATTGAAACTCATTGGACACTCTTATAGTGTTATATGAAGTAAATCTATTCATCGGGCCGTTAGCGTAGAGTCGACTTCAGATGTTTCAATTGGATCCACACTTTGTCTTCTAATAGCGCACTGTTTCTACATTTTGTGTAAAGTTTTTCCATTGTTTTGAACGCTTTATTTCCGTACATTTGTGTCGATTCCCTGTTCCAGCTATTCGTTGCTTTAGTTTTGAATGAGAGCTAAAAGTTGGGTGTTTTCAGTCATTAAGAAAGCATTATGTGAGGCATTAGAGTCAGAGCATGTGATACACATTACAATTTAACTTCGCTGTACTCTATGCTCCAGTACTACTCATTCAATTACTATCGCCAGTCCTCTACAACCACTACCAGAGCAGGAGTTACTTTCGTTGACTGCTATTTAGAGCCTGTAATGAGCTTTTGCTCGACAAATATTTCTGACAAAACTTTACCAAAACTTATTCATAGCCAACTGTAGTGCACTTTAAGCCAATAGAGTATAAAATTTGCGCAAAACTCTCCTACTATTGTCTCTCTATATCGCAATTACAAAGTTTTTTGTGAGCACTTTGTGAGGCTGTACTCCACTTGTTTTGCACGACTGGTAACGACTGTATTATACATAAAATTGGTTGTATTCGTCCGAATCAAAAGTCTTTTTGATTTTCTCAAAGCTCTCAGTTTTGGTGTCAGCTCTTTGAATGCCATTTATGTTCTGTTTTTGCTCTCTCTCTCACTCACTCTCTCTCTCTCTCTCTCTCCTCGTTGTATGAGTCCTGTCATTAAGAAAACGTTAGCAAAAGTGGCGCATATATGGGCTCAATCGGAGTCCATTTAGTCTCTTCCTACTGATACTGATACTAAAGCCATTACATATCGATTTCGTTTTTCTCTTTTCTAAACGAGATTTTCATACCAAGTGAGCATGCCTCACTTCGTTTTCTCGTCTATTACACTCTCACTGACGTTACCGAAAGATGTGTGGATCGCATCAACAGAGTTGATGTCCCTTTCATCGTATGCTCACAACTATTGCTTTACTTGTATTACAGATTAAAACTCTTTTGCTTCGAAGGATTGCTGGAAATGAAGCGTTGAGTAGAGAAGAGCTTTCCTTCAAAAAAGCTATTATACGAGTTATATAATGCCCACCCGTTATATCACAACTGCCAGCGCTGCCAACTCTCACAACACATCCCTCTCCCACTACTCTCATCCCTCTCCCACTACTCTCATCCCTCTCCCACTACTCTCATCCCTCTCCCACTACTCTCTTCTTTACACTAATATTCTTCTTGTTTTCATCTCATTCTTTAGCAGTTCTAGTGTTCATCCATAATGTTTTTCTAAGCGATACAATCATTCTTCAGGTGTCACAGGACTGGGAGGTCATTCACGCACACAGTCTTATATCACATTTTCTAATGCATTTTCCTTCACTCTATTATTTAAAAACTTTTTTAAGACTACAAAATAACTCATTTTTCGAAACAGTGATATAACACAACAAAATATGTTTTGCTATTTTGATAAAATAAAACACATTGTATCAAAAAGTATTGTATTTTGATTTGTGAGTCAACTTAACAAATAATTTTTCATCTATAAATCCTTATCTCTAATCTATTATTGGTTTAATTTATAATAATTAATTGAGTTCTTATTGGTATAACACAAGTGATGAAAAAATCTGAACATATCTATCATTTTGAGACTTAAGTATAAGATTCATAAGCAATAAAATGGTAATCAATTTTTTGTACAGTATAGCAATTAGTTATAAAGAGATTAATTATTCTATTAAATTATTTTTTGTTAATTCAGCTTTTAATACCTAGCTGACATCTGCTCCTATTATATGGCATTTAATTAACAGTAATTTGATTTAGAAATATAATCATAAATGGTTACAATTGTTTGATTTAATTTATACTTAATAAATGATTCCATAATTAAGATTCAAGTTTTGTCCACATTTTCAATGTCTTTATTAATATTTATTG
>CAJPVJ010001518.1:0-16114 GCA_905397405.1 Oppiella nova | reverse complement strand
CTGAGGACTGTTATGTCAAATGTGGCCCTAATTTGCGTCAATATATGACATATAAATATATATTTAAATGAATGTGAAATCAATGATTGATTGAAACAACAGTTAGAGAAACAGAGGGAAAGACAGACAACGCGACATGCATTACATGGATGAGCCGTAGGGAGTGCTCGGGTGGCCATCCATTTGAAGGCCTTTGGCGATCTCGGTGTCGACACTCTCGGCGGGAACGCCAACGTTGGTGAGCAGGGACTTGAGGACATTGAGCTCTTTGGACAGCATATCGACTTTCTTGCGAAGGGTGTCGTTCTCTCGGGCCAACTCAGACACCTTCTTCTCGGTCTCTCTGCTCCTGATCTTCGCCTTCTCGCGACTCTTGCGGACGGCTATATTGTTGCGTTCCCTGCGCTTCTTGTACTCATCACTGGCTTTGTCCACATTCTTCTTACCATTCTTATGGCTCTTATGTCCGGAACGCATACTATTGCCGCTGAAGTGCACCAAAGAGATGGGACTCTGGTCTGAGCCGTTCACGTGATGGTCGCGGGTGTCGTACTGTCCGGAATAGCTGCCCCCAGAATAGCCTGAGTTCTGACTACAACTGCTCGAGAAGTCCACGTCCGGGTCGATGGGCTCCTGTTTCACCACAGAGTTCGTGTCGAGTGTGCCGTACGTGTCGTTCCCGTGCGTCGCACGGGAACGACACGTACGGCACACTCGACACGAACTCTGTGGTGAAACAGGAGCCCATCGACCCGGACGTGGACTTCTCGAGCAGTTGTAGTCAGAACTCAGGCTATTCTGGGGGCAGCTATTCTGGACAGTACGACACCCGCGACCATCACGTGAACGGCTCAGACCAGAGTCCCATCTCTTTGCACTTCAGCGGCAATAGTATGCGTTCCGGACATAAGAGCCATAAGAATGGTAAGAAGAATGTGGACAAAGCCAGTGATGAGTACAAGAAGCGCAGGGAACGCAACAACATAGCCGTCCGCAAGAGTCGCGAGAAGGCGAAGATCAGGAGCAGAGAGACCGAGAAGAAGGTGTCTGAGTTGGCCCGAGAGAACGACACCCTCCGCAAGAAAGTCGATATGCTGTCCAAAGAGCTCAATGTCCTCAAGTCCCTGCTCACTAACGTTGGCGTCCCCGCCGAGAGTGTCGACACCGAGATCGCCAAAGGCCTCCAAATGGATGGCCATCCGAGCACTCCCTACGGCTCATCCATGTAATGCATGTCGCGTTTTCTGTCTTTCCCTCTGTTTCTCTAACTGTTGTTTCAATCAATCATTGATTTCACATTCATTTAAATATATATTTATATGTCATATATTGACGCAAATTAGGGCCACATTTGACATAACAGTCCTCAGTTGACTCACACCTCATTCAATGATCAATATATACATATATTTAGTATATATTTATATATAAAGAGTTATTTTAATAATGATTACGAATAGAAACAATCATAAAATAAGACAAATGTGTTATAAATAGTTATAATTTTCAAATACCAGTCGTAAGTGAATCGCCTTTTTTTCAATTGAATTCAAAAACAACTCGCTTTCGCTGTGAAAGTGAGCGACTGTATGACTGCACACACAAAAGCCTGAAATACATAACATTACATACGATACATACCAGTGCCTGAATATTTTTGATTAAATATTTGAGGCTAACTCCTCATTATTAGTGCTCACAATTGAGTTATAATTGCGATTAATATAAATATATGTATATTATTATGAATTACTGATACGAGTGAACCAATACAACCAATACGTGCAGCCATTCCTCTCTAACGAATGGCTTCATTGGATAAAGACTTTAAAGTGAAAGCAAACACACAATCAATATATAAATAAATATTTAAATGTTATGCCATTGACGGCACTTTCAATCAATTATATGATAACATTAGAGTTGTCCCTCTTTTTCGGTTTATGTTTTGTTTTGAATTGAGTTTTTACTAAACATTTTGTCTCCTAATATATAATGTAAATGATTTGAATGAATCGCCTCTTGAGATAAGAAATATATAATTAATTATCGGATAAATAGTTGTATTTATCAATATTTTTAATTACTATTCATTAATGATTGTTATTATTTAAAGTGATTTATTGATTGGCATTTTGTGCTCTTTTGATTATAACTATAATTATAATTGGCTTTACACTACTTACCGACAACCTTAACTAATATTGATATTAATGATAATAATATATTTCAAAATGTATAGTAGACTTATATATAAGATTTGATTTTTACAGAGACAAAAATATTTTATTTGCTGTTGTAGTCAATGATAATATGTTTATATTTCATAATACAAATTGTGATCATCTCTTCTCTGGTGCTCTTCTATTTTGTTGAACATGTCTTCAGATATCAAACAAAATATAACTTATAATTGAATTTTACATGAAATACACACTTATAGGAACTGATTTGACATTTATTTTGTCAATCAAATCGGTTTTTCTTACATTAATCAAAATGTTTTATATAACGAAAAGTTTTAATTATGTTTTCAATACGATTACTTTTATGGGTCTCTTCTCTATTCATTAAAACCAAAATAATTTATTTTACACTTGATTTCAAGATTTGTCGTCGAGTGGTAATTGATTTTAATTACAGTTCAAATTATGTTACATGTTATGGATATTCTGAAATTATTATCAAACAACTCATTCTTATCATTATATTTGTAAAACAAATTGTTCTCTAAAGTTATCGCTATTATTATGATTATTAAAGAAATTGTTGTTTAAATTTAAATTCGTTTTTATTTCTCACTTTTATTTCTGTTTTCTTTTTTCAACGAAAGTCAACAGAAATGAAACCAATGGTTGCAAAACAGGTGTATAATAATTATGCACTCATTCTAGGCTTAAAAATAAGAGAATAAACAGAATTCTGTTATTTATTTGAAACTTGTTTTATGCTTACATACATTCAAACTATTAATAAAATCCGAAAATGAGATCAAATGGCAAATTAAAAGATTGGTATTGAAATTATTCTCGTAAGTGATATATTTCTAATGACAACATTTGTCAATCATGTTTTAAATGGAGTGATAATCTGTTGTCTCGTTTATAATTATTGTTGAAAAATGCGATTTTCAAGACATATTTGGTTATATGAATGTATGGCTGAATGTATGAATGGTTTATAGATAGAGAAAGTGGTATTTTGTGAAAATCAAGTTCAGGACAACAAGATCTGCAACTCGTTTGGTTTGGTTCGCCTCTTCTTTTGAGAAGCAAAACATAAAATAAAAACTAAATATTTCATTATTATTGAGATAATTGCTGTACAACTGTAACCCACTTATCGTGTGATAACGTCTTGTACCACAACTATAACTCAATATAAGGCATATTATAGTTATGTTTATTGAATTTGTTATTCAATTTGATGAAACAAAAGACTTTAGACAAGACTTTCGACGACTCTTTTTATTGCTATCAAACTTCACTTCATTTCGTTCTCATAAATAACTGGCGTTTGTCTCCAAAAATGGAAATCAGAGATTAAATGAAAACATTATTTTCGTGATTACTATATCTATAAAGAATAATTCAAATCTTCAAATCCCATGACATTCAATAAAAATGAGACCTTTTATCGATACCACTGCTCTCGAGTCGTGTTATTTGTTTAGAAAATAAAATTAGATTTAAATTCAATGTTAATGTTATCAAGAATTCGAGTCAAAGAGAGTCATAATTTCCATTTTTGATTATTACTCCTGTCTTTCCTGAAAATAATTATCAAAACTCGATTCAACACATATTTTCACAGATTTTCCTTTTATTCAGAACTGATTATGAGATAAAAAACACTGAAAAACGCTTTTTCCTATCTTTAATATTTAAGTGAATCGAGAATTAAATTAAATACAAGTTTTAAATACAAATATGTGATTATAGTTTATGCTTTGATTTAAATGAAAATTTAACAATAAAGGCTTCAGATTAGCCTAGTTTTTAAATACAGTAATTATTATTAATAGTAAATAGCTTTTATTTCTCGAGTTGTGTTTAATTTTTGTCTTTATTTGTAAATTAATAAACGTTTTGCTAATAATATTCAAAATCGTATGACGACTACAATCTACAAACTAATGATAGTTTCTAAGGAATTGCATTAAAGTATATAACATAGAAAATCCTAAATGAATGGTATGTTTTGCCAAAAATCAAATGAATTGCACTTTTAAACAGTTGTCATTAAGAGTGATAATCAAGGTCTCTCTGATAAGACCCATGTATAATAATATATCTATAATACACCAGTATTCACTAATTTTCTAAACAATTTTTTATACAATCAAAATAATTACAAACTAAGAGTCATATTAAAACTTACATTTCATTATAATATAAATTTATTTAAAGTTTCACTTATTTGAAATTTATAAATATGAGGCAAATTATTGAATGTTCAATAAATTGGTTTTGAAATTCAGTCTAATTTTCAATACATATTAATTAATGAACAAATTCATTGAAAATAACATAGGCTATAATTTAGTGCTCATTTTAGAAATGTTTTATACATAACGAGTGGTCATATGTTTTATATAACATTACTGTAATGAACCGATGATAACATATCATCTAATTTAGGGTTTGATTTATTTGAAAATCTATACTAATGATTAAAGCAAATGACTTATAAATGTAATTGTTTTTAATTTGTTTAAACTAACAAAGCCTAGCCAACTTTTATTAACTAAACTCGTAATGTTATCTTTCAATGATAAAACATAATCATTGAATGGTTTAAGTTTAAGGATATTTAGATAGATGTAATTCAATCCTTCAATAAATATGAGATTATTTATATATTATATACCAATAGATTAAAATTCTATATAATATTATATTGGATTGTATTGAAGATTTATTTTTTTAATAATTAAGAATTATATATTCAAAAATATTTTAACATAACATTTGATCATTACTATATTTTTATTTAAAATTAAAATACAATTAAAATTATTTTATGTGAATATATTAATCGATTAAAATAAAATAAATTTCAAGTTTGCTTTGAAAGAATACTTATTTTAAATAATTATAAGAATTTAACTTAAATCTCTTCCCTATAAATGACACCAATTTTTAAATATTAATAGATTTTAAATCCAAAATAATTATCAAATGTAAAAATTAAATTTAATTTCCAATTAATTACTGAATAGAAAATAAAGGCGAAAATCTATTTACGGTCTATTTTTTCCGAAGTGGAGTTTTTATATACATTATATAAATAATATTGTATTTCATTATTATTGTTATTTTTATATAACAATAATTATGATTGTGTTTTGAAAAAAGTTTGTAATGAAAAGCCATTGTCAATGATAGGGAAAGTATTTTCAAACGAGATTTTTTGAGGTTTCGTTTAGAATTGGGTCAAAGTATTAATTTCACGACAGATATACACAACAAAAAATTTTTGAAAAGAGAGTGAGAGTGAGTTAAAGTGTGAGTGAGTGAAAGAGAGAGAGAGAGAGAGAGAGAGAGACCAACTAAAAGAAAAGTTGAAATAAAAGTAAAATTAGATTATTTTTAATATTCATTAAAAGAATTTTATCTCCTAAATAATCAAAAAATTATTATATAAATTGAAATATCACATAAAACCCGATATTCCAGTATTTTCACAATCCCTTTAGAACTCTCTCTCTCTCTCTCTCTCTCTCTCTCTCTCTCTCAACAAGTTTCACTCTTTAAAAAAGGTATTCATTTGTGTTTACAAATTGAAAGTACAGTATAACTACTGTATAGTGTAGGGAATGTGAAGTGGAATGAGTGGAAGGGCTGATGCCTTGGGAGTAGTGTATGGAAGAGGTGTTCGGTATATACTCTATGGTATAATACAGTATATGTTAACTGTAAGCAGTATTCATATTGCAGCATTATAGGGTTTGTGGGGCACGGGAGCGGAGCAATGGCGCATAAAGAGGCCAACTATTAGATAATAAGTGAAAGTGGAAAGTGTTGGCATTGAGCGAGTCTTACATGTCTTAACAACTCGTGTTGGGCTCCTATTCAGGGCTTAACATCTTTATATAAGTCACCTTTTTTTGCATACATTTACTTTTGAATGCTGTACTTAAATCCCTTTTCAAATACCTCTACATTCAGTTGTGCTTAATTTGAGTTAAGTTTTAATCACTTTTTCTCGTTTTTTATTTTCTTTTTATCGTTGAGTTAATTCATGTAAACTTTATTACAGTATTCTTATCGATACTCAATAGACATTTGTATATAAAATGCATTAAAAATATATAAATAAATGCCAGTATACACATGTAGAAGCATTTCTAATAAAAAATTCTAATATAACTTGTTATTAATTGTTTTTATTTTAATTATATAATAATATTACAATATTAAGAACAAAGCAAAACTAAGGGATTATATAACAAAATGAAAGCGATTTGAATGCAAACAAGTGTAGAGCAATGTATAGAAATGTATATAATATGTAGAGAATATATAATATTATTAACCGCACAGAACCTACAGAATCGGTAGTCATAGGGACGCAAATCTGTTGGCCAACTCATGCTGTTTATACCAGTATTGATAAGTTATCTCATTATGCTCTACACTATACAGTACTACACTATACTAGTGCTGTGTTTCATGTATTTATCTTACGATTAGATTCTACAGTATATATGAAGACTTTTGGCTTTTGCTATAAAACACATGACTTTTTATGACAAAAATGAAAAATTATTTATATTTTTAAGTAAATAAATATATTTAAGGAAATTGAGATTAATTTTTATTTATGAAACCAAAATTAAGATTTGGTTTTCCAAAGAAGCAAAAAAGTATTCAAAATCACTGGTGACCTATAAATGACTTCTATCTCTCATAGCTATGGCTATCAAACAGCAATTAAAGTGGGAAACGGCACTAAAACTAACCTCTTTATCAAATAGGTTAGACTTAAGGGGTCTGAGATTTTAATGATTTCAATCTTTTATATATACCATTAAATTCAGTATTTCAAGGTTTTTACCAATTTTTCTTTCTATTCATTCATTCATTTTCACTCATTTATTCAATTATCTTATAATTGAGTGCATTTTTCACTAAATATTTATTCAAGATTTTTAGTTCACTCTTTTATTTTAAGTTTTAAGCACACATTCAACACTCAAACAATTGTACAAACAATCAGACGATAATATTTTAATCACCACTTCGTTATTTATATGAAATCATATTATATATGATGTGAAGTCAAAAGAGTCCGAAAATTGTGAATATTCTGCTATCAGAGCACTGAATGCTTGAGATAACACTTTACTGTAATCATATTTTACCAGTTCATATACAAACCTTACAAACCTCATAAACAATCAATTCTAATCTCATTTTTATTTTCAATGTTAAAGTCAAGTCAAATTTACGCAAAACTACAATATTTGTGATAATTTTTTATTATTATACAGTACTATTAAAACTATTATTCATCGTAATATTTTTATATAACACTACAATAATTATTTAAATAAAATTCAACCTAAAATATTAACATTGCACGTAATAAAGGCAATTTATTAAATAACATTAAATAAAACCAAAATTAGATGAATATTTCTTTTACACATTTTAAAACAAAAGTGTTGCTAATTATAATTTAATCAATATTTCTTTTAATTAATTAATTATAATGTTTTGTAGAAAAAGTGAATAATTATTCAAATGGCTTAAAGACTTTGATGGGAATTGAGTGATTAGATTAGTATAATATTAAAGAATAATACCAAGAATTTTAAAACATTTAAATAGTATTAAAAATTTAAATAGTTAAATTTGGCTCTATATAAGTCACAGGACTATTATTTTGAATTTTTGTACTAATTTTATATACTATTTATAGTATAATTGATGATCTATAAGTCCGTTGCTAACTTTATTTAATTATAAAGTAGTAGTTATCTTATACAGTAGAAATTTGCTTAATTTAAATAACAAACATTTATTTTGTATTTAAAATTAAAGAGCTTTTGATTTTATAAATAATATATTTTAAGATTCACTCTCAATATTTAAATCCAAAAATTGTTGTATTGAAAAATAAATGAATTATCTTTATTTTATGAAAACTTGATAAAATGGGATAACAGTAACTGTATATTACCTGTATAGTAATATGATTTTCATGATAAATACAGTTTTCTCATTTCACGTTTGAAATGTCTTTAATATTTTAATGGATAAATATTTTTTAAATAAAACGAGTTTATTTTTAATATGTTAGTAATGAAATTAAAATAATCATAAACTTAAAAAAATTAATTTGTGCCAAATTTATGAAATTATAATTAGTTTTTTTCAATTTAATACTAATTGAGAAAATGTGTATCGATCTTTTAATCAAATAAACAAAAACAATTATTTTAACATAATTTATAAAGAAATTTAACAAAACTTATTGTTTTATGATTGATTTGTAGATATTTATAAATAAATTTAGAAAGTGAATTAATTTTTAAAAACCAATTGCGTATAAAATTTTGTACCCAGTTTCTCTTTTTATAAATGTAAATGTTCATATAATTAATAATCAAATATTCATTTCCATATTAATGATTGCTAAATAAACTGTATTAATATCTAGTTATTATAATTAAACATATAATATGAAGAAATAAGGTAATATTATTTGATTAGTTAATATTAATATTTTATTTTGTCAACATTTAGGTTTTAATTGAGCTTCAACAAATTAAAGCATATGTATTGAAAATAGCATTTTATTGGCATTGGGTTTACGAAATGGAAATTCAATACATTATATCTTGAAAACTCATGTTTTGGTCAATTAAAAGAGATCATCAAATTTGCACTCAAACTAATTTCATTTTAATATAAATATATCATTAAATAAAACTTTTTTACTGTAATTATATCATGAGATTTAAATAAATATAAATGGATTTTACTTTGATAATAAATTAATAATTAAATAGGTTTTATTAAAATTAATTTTAAATATAAAACAAAATGTTCAAAAATTTTATTATGGTTTTAATCATTTGTTTTGATTTAAAATTGTATTTTAAATAATAAAATTTTTGTTACGTTACAAATTATTTATATATAAAAATATGAAATATTTGAATGCAACTCAATTTCATTTTAAAGTTATTTATGATTAATTTCATTTTAATAATAAGTTGCAATTCCTATCAAAGCTTTTATAATATTCTTAATAAATAAGGCTTGATTTTACTTAAAAATATTCAGTATAACCAGATTTGTTATCACATTTTTAAAAAGTGATATTTAAATAGTTGTGTATATAATTCAATTCAATTCAATAATAAAAATTTCAATTTAATAAAAAAGTGTTTAAAATTATCAATTATGACGTTAATTATAAAAATATATAAATACTGTAATAATATTAACACTAATTAGTACTGTAAAAATCTGAAAGATTTTTTTTATAATTAGTAAAAAAGTTGAATAAAATTAAGAAAATTCTAAAAATCGATTTTAATATCTATTTACTACACATACAGCTGAACCGGAATATTCATGTTATTTCAGATCATGTTTATAAAATTCATATATTATTAGAAGTCATTTATTTTATAAGAAGTAATAATGTTTTCAAAGTTTATTGAATTTACTTAATTATTCATGATAAGTAAGAAAAATATTCAAATGATTTCCAATAATTAATTATATTACTGTTTAATATTCACTCTAATGCCGTTTTGTTTATTGCTGACTATCATTTAAATATAGCAATGTAAAAAATCATGTATTTATTGTTGCATTCATTAGATGTACTGATGAATTATTTTAAGGTTTTAAAGGGAAACCCCTTTTGGAGATAACAATCGAGAGCTACCTTTTGGCGTCAGTATTGACGTAATTCTATACTATTGAACACAAAACATGTTTATTATTTAAGAATTATGTATTTCTAATGCCATTTATATTAATTATTGTTTTGATTTTATTAATAAACATTATTTTGGTATATAAATCATAAAAATTACATTCTAGTAAAATGTTTTTATTGTAAAAAGTTAATTTTAATTACAAATAGGTTACACTCTATAACTGTATACTATATTTTAAATACTGTTAATTTTCTTGTTATTATATTAATATTACTCAATAAGTCATAATAAAAACTAATTAAACTTATATTTATATTATATTTACAAGAAAAATATATATTGAAAATTGTTTAGTAAGACAATTATCAAAAATAAATTGCATGAAAATTTCAATGTTAAACCATTTATAAACAGTATATGAAAATCCTTTGAGATATCGTACATTTTAGGCAGAAATAGTGATAATTTTATATAAATTTATTAAACACACGACAATAACATAAACTTTATATATAATAATTAAAATAATAAGCAATAAATATTTACAGTTTTGGTCATTTCGCGCATTTAATAGTATAAATAATCGATACCTCTATTCATTAGAAACACTGAACAATTAATTGTATAATTTAAGGAATTTTTGACTCATTTTCTTAATCTTTAGATCACATAAATATAGTGGAAAGCCTTGAAATTAACTGATAAATCATTAAAACAACTTTCTATAGGCACGACATTTCACTATATTTTCCTTATCATTTGGAACACAACACCAAAACAATAATTACTTTTTGCTCTCAAATTATTTGGGATCCATTCCTATCGATGTATTAAATAATAAAAAAATTAAAAATTAATTTATAAACCAATCAAATAATTGTTATAAATATTTGCGCACTAAATAGTGACCACTAAACATGAATACTCATATTTTGTTAAAGTTATCTAATTTTGTGTACTTTTAATAAAAAAGTCATTTGTCTTTATAATCAAATAGTGTTTAACTATAATACATAATATACAGTAATACTGTATACATTTATCATAAAATTAGTATTCAATTCATTCAACAAATGTATTGTGTTTTGTTTTAAAGAATATCTAAACAAATGAATTGTATTTACATTCCTTTAAGTGTTATTTACACTAACGATGGGATGCTTTTTCAAAAGTATTATATTATTTAAAACAATACAAGGAATTGACATTTTAATGATTCAAATGAAATGATTAATTTCGGGAATATATAGACAGTAATGAGTCATTTAAACTGATTTTACATAAAGTTTCAAGATCTCTATCACCAAATTGGGTTAACTATCACTTTCTTTGTCTATTCATACAAATGTTATTATATTATATAATCTCGCACTTAATTCATACATACAAATCACTATAATACATAAGTATTCAAAAGTAAATCCATTGTATTCACTGCTTTCTACTATTGCGCCAAATCTTATGTTATTTTTAAACAAAATAGTATTATTGCGTCTCCAATAGTGTGGATATACTTGATCAATTTGATATATGACATTTTTGATTCAAAGTTAAATATAAATTTATATACAGTACAGTATTAGGTATCAACATTTCAATTGATTTATTTTTGAAATTGTATATTCTGTAAACTTAATGCCACTAATGTGTGGGATTTTAGTCAGTATACATTTTCAGTTTTAATACAATTTCAGAAATTAGGATTGCGTTCAAACTCATTGAATTATACTTGATCAACAATATGTAAATATAATATATATTGACATTATCATTGCAAATAACATGTAATCGTTTGATTTGCATCTAATATCTAATATAGGAACTAATCTTTAGACTTTCAAGTCTGCAATCCATTTAATAATATTAAATGATTATTTTGGATGATATTGTATTATAAGATATTAACATAAATATAATTATAATCCATGTATTAATCTTAAATATGACACAAAACGGATTCTTTAAATGAATGAAAACTAAGAATTAGTATAATTCATACATTGAAGGGATGCCTTATTTAGTAAGTTTGGGATTCATTCCTCTAGAATTGGTTAACAATATGATTGGTTTGCTTCAAACCTTTCATATATTCAATGTTTGAGTGACTAAACATAAAATATAGTTATTTAATATTAATTCTGATAAATGTCTTTTCATGATTCAAACTTATTATCATTTAAGCGTATTATAAAACAAATATAATAACTTTCTTCTACAGTATAGTCTATAGTTAATAATGAGTTGTGAGAAATGAGACAATTTTTTATTACTGAAAATAATCCAAAAATAAGAGTTAAAATAGAGATTAAATAAGTATCTAATCGGCTAAACATTAGACACTATTATAACAATTGAGTCCAAATTAAATGAAATACTGAAAGCAATTCACTATTCATTCATTCATTGAACGCTTGTTTGGCATAAAGTGTATGAAAGTAGACGTGATTTGTGTGACAGTAGTGTTGAACTGATTATCAAATTATCAATGATTAGACCAAACATTGTCTGCAATCTCTTGTCTCCCATCTGATCCACACACCACTCATCTGTCCATTCATTCCCATAGATGTCTTCGACGATGTCGTCAATGATTTCGCCGAAACCAACGCTCATTCGTGTGAAGCGAAGGGCAGACGAAGAGAAGACACTTTCGGCCAAAAGATGCAAATTTGTGGGAACCAGTCATTCGGCCGAAGACACCGACATATACCAGTTGCTGAAGACATCCAATACACCACTACCTCCCAGTCTGGTGGCCGACCACACCATTGACACCACCATCAAGATCTTGGACTACGAAGAGGTGTTCCCATCGGACAAACACAAAGACAGTCTGTATTCCTGATGAATATCTGTATGATATGTCTAATGGTGTCTAATGTTTGTGTTTGTGGTGACAGTTATCACATGCAATGGACAGCCGTTAGAAGCCGTTGACAACCAATTGAACGACTCTTTGGACTACTTGTATGACATATACGTCTACGAAGACGACGGATCCCTTGCCGGCGATAATGGGAACGAATGGCGCGAATGCGGTGATGAAGAGGACGACGAGAACGACGAGAACTACGCCTACAATGACTATCCGGACGACTCGGAAGTGTCGGACGATATAATCGATTTCTACAGCTATAGAGACAACCGATCGGACAGTCAGACAGATCTTCGGCGCGTTTTAGAGAAGAGTTACGTCTCACCCGACTATGACTTAAGCGATGAGGACATCGATGGTTTGGATGAATGCTATCTGAAACACCGGCCGTCGCGTGACTATAACGACGATGACGACGAAGAGGAGGAAAGAGTGGTAACCGGAGACCACTGATTGGAAAACTTCAATAAATGTCAATTCAATTGAATTGTTTGCAAATATCCTATTATTTTGGAGTGAAATACAAATGATGCCAATAATTGCCTTTTAATTTAGTTTTAATATTAATGTTTTTAATGTAAATACGAATTGTTGTCATTTTTATGCAAATATTTAATATGTACTGTACTTTGGATTTTAGTGTTGATACAACCAACTCATGAGTGGACACCAGTTATATTATACTGTACTTACGTTTATTATAATCCACTCATTGTTATATTTCTAAGATTGAATTGGTTTTGAACAATAAAATACACTGATTTGAAACAAATGTGAATTTTTCTATAAATAAATTTGATTTTATTTGATAAATGTTTTGCAAAAACATAACAAATACAATTAAATGAATGCATTAATTGAGGCACACATTAATCACTAGTAAACGAGATTCAGAAAATATTTCTTAAATACATTTTCAGTCTTAATACAAGTTTCGTTTTATAATTCATGTAATTAGTTGTCGATTATTAATCACAATATGTTTCAAATTTAAATTGCGTTTAAATTCAATCATTTATATAATCAAAAATGGACATCAGTTGTAACTTATTAAAAGCAATTTAATTAGTAGAAGTATTACCTAGCATATATTTCTTATACTATCTATGCTTTAATAGTAAACATCAATAATCAATTAAGTAATTGTCAAATTAAATGACTGAATGACCAATATGCATTCAAAATCATTTATAACAAATGTATGGAAATAACTTGAGTACAAATTGTACAATATCAATTGTTGATAGTTACCTCCAATTGTATTCAATTATATATTTCTATAACATTTCTAACATTTTCTTTAGATTTATCCAGAATATAAAGATGAACAGGTAAATATATGTGCAGCTTAATGTCAAAGGTAGTTTAAATTAGTTTTGTTAATAATATAAGTAGGGTATAATAATTTATATGACTAAGAATAAACTTAACAAACTATATTTATATTCTTTTACGGTTTAAATATTTTTAAAAAGAGTTTTCTGATAAATGTATTAAAAAAGTAGATGAAACTAAAATATAGTTCTCAAGTCTAAAATTTTCAAGACTTAAGATATTAAAATAGTATTAAAGGTATTTATAATTTAGTTTAAATATTCCTTATTTAGAGTTTTCATTGATTTTTACTCAAATAATCCAAAAGGCATTGTAAGGTATAATTTATAATATAGATTTTGTATAAATGCAGTATAAATTATACTATAAATCATATAAGTAATACAATATTATCATGATCATGGTCTCATAATAATTCTTATCGATTTATGTTTATGAATTTTTACTCACAAGTCATGGAAAAATACATAACACTTATAGAGAATAGCTTTGTTAATAAATATAATTTTTAACTAATTTTGCTAAATCTGAGTAGCAATAAATTTGTGCTAGCTTGTAAGAATTATCTATGGATTAATTTTTAAACAAATGTCAGTAATGAATTAGAAAACAATTTATATTTCTAATGGTATTACAATGTTATTAAAATATGAAAAGCACTTGATAACTTTAGTAATTATTGATGCGCTTAATGAAAGGCAATAATTTTAAGCTCAAAGATTGCTAAATTAGCAAAACTATCAAATTAAATACTGTATGTCTAAACAAATAGATATTTATGTGCAAACAATTAATTGCATTTATCATAAAATATGATATATTGTAATATAAATATTAATAATTGTATTGAGAATCATAGAATTCATTGCATTCGCTAAATGACTAGATTTCTAAACATTTGAAACGTCTTTAAATACATTAACAAACGCTTATTTAGCTAAACTAAACCGCTTTTGATTGATTGCCAGTAGTTTTTAAAACTTTATGTTTAAATTCATTGAAATTAATCTTAAAATTCATAAATATGTAATAATTTTACAAATATTTAAATTCTATAACCATTTGTTGCCAAATATTTCTTGCTTTTATATCTAACATCTAATATATTTATAATATTTATAGAATTAATAGCTTGGTTAGTTTGAATATAAATTTCTTAGTCTTAACAAATTGTAAATATATTCAATTAATATTCAGAGATTAAAGTCTCATTCATTTAGGATTGTTTTGTATATAAATGTGCATTAATTGTGCCCTAAATTTAATCTCATTTAAGATAATCATTAAACTAAGACAAGTCCTTAAAATTGAGGCACAAATGAATGGCAATAGTGATATTCGATTGAATTGAATATAAGTTTCAAATACAGTATGAATATATCAATCAGATTATCAGATTTCAAATCACAATATATAAGAACTAAATCTATCAAAAGTATTGTTTTCAATCAATTGTATAAAAATAAAAAGTAATTTGTAGTAAAACCGATGTTTCGTCTAAAAGAAATATTTGATTAAAAAACATCAAAACGAATGGATAGTTAAATAAATGTATAATTTAAAAATATTGTAGCTAGTCGATTGAAAACAATAATTTTGATAATATTGTACTTAATTCTTATATAACATGTATTGGAGTAATGGTCAAAATATTTATCCCTGAAGTCTATAAATTGACTTTTAATTTCTTAATAGTTTCTGCATTTAATTAATGCAAAACTTGTGACTCGATTACTATTAAAAAGAGGAACTCAATGTTCAATCTATAAATTATAAATTATTTAAACTAACAATAAATACGAAAAGTGATACAAATGTTGTTAAATCACTTGAGAGAGTGTTTGTCTAGTAAATGAATGATTGCAATTGATTGAAAATCTAAAAAATTAATAAATAAGTGGTCCTCTAATGTAGTCAATGAGAAGGAATGGCTTGTTCTATATGGTTGAGAGTGTTTGGTAGAGTGGGGGCTCCCAACCCCTTTTGAGCCCACTTGAGAT
>CAJPVJ010001517.1:0-16119 GCA_905397405.1 Oppiella nova | reverse complement strand
TCTCTCTCTTCAGCTTTCGCTTACTTGTTGGCCGAGTTTGTAATGCATGAGAAACTACTTGTATGTAAACAATAGATAATTTGTGATAAACTTTGTTTGGCCCAACCATTTAAATTGCTATTCAGACAAATACGAGATAAATTGTATGAAATATAACAAAAAGTCTAGAATTTTTATTAAATCTAAAAGGCATTCATTACTTTCAATATAACAAATGACAGGTACGGATGACTTTTAGGAGAAGTANTCGCTTACTTGTTGGCCGAGTTTGTAATGCATGAGAAACTACTTGTATGTAAACAATAGATAATTTGTGATAAACTTTGTTTGGCCCAACCATTTAAATTGCTATTCAGACAAATACGAGATAAATTGTATGAAATATAACAAAAAGTCTAGAATTTTTATTAAATCTAAAAGGCATTCATTACTTTCAATATAACAAATGACAGGTACGGATGACTTTTAGGAGAAGTAGTTTTATATTATTTTATAGTCACTTGAGTTGTAAGAAAAATTGTTGCCAACTTTTGCAAAGTGTCTAATACTTGTCTATTCACGTTTCCAACAAATGATATTCTGTTTCTTATTCAACAACTTTTATCGTCTATTGTAAATGTTTGACAAATAAATTTAAATGCCTGAATGTTTAGTCGCGACCCCTAATCTAAATACATTATTTATAAATTATAATCAAATTATTTTCATATGTCACTTGAATTTATTAATAATATGACAATAGCTTAATCAATTACTGATTATTATTAGAATTTATTAATAAAACATTTACGATTGTCATAATCAGTTTAACACGAAAACTACCGTATATTTAATTTCACTCTATTTTAGATAATTTTTGGGTTAATATTTAGATCGGAAAAATGTATTCAATGAAAAATCACTCTGAATAGGCGTCCCAATTAAAAATAATAAAGCAAATAATTAATTTAAATACGGACCAAATAAAAAACAAAAATTGATGCAAAACACAGTATGAATATTAACTAAAATGAATTGCATGAATGTGACTAATATATTGTATACTATACTATTGTATTGTATACTAAGTATTGCATAAATTCTTCAATATTTTCAAATTTCTAATTTTTCAACATATTTTTGAATCACAAGTTATTTGTGAAATTGAAATCACTATAAAGATATAGTAATTTACAGGAAATTTGTACTTAATAGATGGTTCACCGTATTTTCATGTGAGTTATTTATATAAAAATGTTTCAAAATTGAGAATCCTTTCAATTGCTAGGATTGTTAGTCACGTTTACCTGACTCTCAATTTTGCATTACAGGTAATACTGTACAGTATTGAGGTTTCGATCGGAAGTCAACGATTTGAGAGTTCGTAACACTAATGAATTGCCCAATACTGTACAATCCTCACCTGTATCTGGCTCATTATTTATAATTATTTTTATAATTAGAGAGAGAGAGAGAGAGAGAGAGAGAGAGAGAGTCTTTAATGAAATTTAAATACTCATAATTAATTTATAAATTTAATTAATTTGTCAATATTTATTTTTTCTTAAAAGCTATTTGTGTTGCTTTATGATCAAGTAAATACAAAATGTATGTATAAGTTGCAAAAAGTACTACGGTAACATTTATTTAATTTTATATTAGACTTAGAAAATCAATTTAAAGACCTAAATATCATAAATTATAATCGGAAACAATTTAAACATTTAGACAAATGTATTGTCTAACCAAAGCAAACATTATTACAACAAAACAACAAATATATGATTAACTGATGTTATTGTAGACTCTATTGATATCTTCGTGGTCTTCCAACTCTTCGATGGCATTGACCACAATCTGAAGAGTTTCCTCGGGAAGTTCTACTCTATTCACCGCCAATAACTCGATTCCACTTTCAATTATCTCATAATTGGTATTCTCTTCGATATATTTCCTCGTTTTGTGACAATTCTGGGTCTCAGTGATGAACAGGAGAACCGACTCGTCTTCTCTCTATTCACCGCCAATAACTCGATTCCACTTTCAATTATCTCATAATTGGTATTCTCTTCGATATATTTCCTCGTTTTGTGACAATTCTGGGTCTCAGTGATGAACAGGAGAACCGACTCGTCTTCCGGACAGGGCTTCACCTCTTCGGCGTCGGCTTCGATGGCCACCTCTTCGGCCGTTTCCACACTAATCTGCTGTCCGGTGGTGTCCTTATCCCTGACCCGAACGATACCCTTCTCTTGGAAGGCGAAGGAAGCCCTGCCGTCGTCGGCAAAGCCGAAGCCGTTGTACTTCTTGAGCAACTTCTTGATGTCATTGCGGAGACCGTTTTTGTTGCCGCACTCGGCGTCCACGACAATGAGACACCCGTTGGGACCTATGATCTCGAGTTTGCACGGATAGGTCTTCTTCTCCAACACCCGTTTGATGGCCTTATCGGTGGTCGTACTCGCGATGTTGGCTCTCCGGCACATATCCATCACTTCCCCGAACTCTTTGTTTATCTTGGGATCAGTTCCGCCGACATTTTTGAGTGAGTGGCGAAGTTTGCCGAGCAATCGGTTGATGACACGCGACTTCTCGGCGTCTTTCGACAGTTTCGTGTGTTTTATGTTTTGCCACTTCGAGTGACCGGCGAACCGATGGCACGATAACTGCCACCCATTGGATCCGGTGGTCACTTCCACCCCCAACAGACTGTTGTAGCAGTGGTTGGCTGTGTATCGCAGGAAGTGATTGCCATTCAGTAGTTGTTTATTAAACAGTTTATTCATTATTAGTTCAATTAGTTTACTATAATTACAATCAAATCCAATCGCAATCTATAGTGCAATACATGTGCACAACAAACACATTATTTATGTGCCATTCAGTGATAACGTCATTGAAATCATGTAATATTGTAATGTGATTATGACTACGGCTATAAAATACATACATTGCTTAATTATGATTACGTTAATGTTAAATTATTCAGTGGATAATATGTAATTATTAATTACTCAAATATATAAAACTAAAATAATTATGTCCCGTAATAGTCATGAGTTAGGGTTTAAGAGTTTGTAATGTTTTAAGAAGTTTAGAGTTTAAACTTTATAGGATTCATGCAATCAATATCTAGTTATTCTAATAATTTGTAGTTTAATATACAATATTAGCATATCATTTATTATTCAATACTCCTTGAAATACAATTTATAACTCACTTTATTCTTCATACTGTTCAATAAATTTACAAAGATTACTTTATCAAGATGCAATAAATTTATAACGAGCGAGCGAGCGAGAGAGAGAGAGAGAGAGAGAGAGAGAGAGAGAGAGAGCACATAAATTAGTAGATTACAAATGAAATTAATTGCCGATACAGTACTGTACAGTATATAATACTCTAATATTGAAATTCATGTCATAATAAGTGATAAAACGATAGTTTTTGTGGCAAAAGACAAGTTTGTGAAACACAACAACACATCATTGATTGCAAGCCTGTCATAGCCTTCAAGTGAACGATCGCTGCATTCATTGCATTGCATTCACGTCAAGGACTCGACGTTTGTTTCAAACTTACAAACAGTTGACACAAAACAGTGGAAAACGGTGTCGTTGTCTCACTGTCTCGCCAATCAATCGCTCATTTGATCCACTCTTGGATCGGCACAACCAGCGCATCCATTGCACCAAATCAGTGACACTCACAGTGACAGAGATGGCCGAAAGTGACGGCACTTCCGGCGACCAGAGCTGGAGAACCAATTTGTTGCGACAAAACGTCAGAAACAAAATGTATGTCAACTCGTGTCTGGAGCTCATTGTCTGTCCATTGATTCAATTCTTTGATTATCTCTCATATGATTGGTGTTGACAGCGAGGAAGCCATCCGTCTGTCGGGGAATCCGACCTCAAAGACTGTGGCGGAGATGGAGAACCATATCTTCCTTAAGGCCAGGACTAAGGTATTGACCAAACATTTACAGACAATGTTAAGAAGTGACACGAGTTGGACACCAATCCCTTTAGTCCACCACTGGATGTGTCACACATGACATCTAATCATAAGATATATGAATCCCGATTTTAGTCCACTTTTAAACCCATTTCAATGGATATCCTCTTTGTGTGACTGCTTTGACGGCTATTTGTTTCATAGTTTCCTATATTTATTGCTTGTATTTACCATTGAATTAATGTATTGTCTGAATGGCATCCACAGGAGGAATACCTATCATTTGTGGCCCGACTTATACTTCACGTCAAAGAAATGAGTGAGTCTTCCGTTGTCTTATCTCTTAGTCTCTAAACTAATATCTATTTTACGATAAGAAGTGTTTGTTTTGTTTTTGAGAAACTAATTAATGAGTGAAAGAGTTTAAGAAATGCTAAATAATATCATAATAAGTATTAGCGGATAGTATTGCATAAAGTGTTGCCGTTTCGCACCGGTATTACCCAAATGATGGGCACATGTCTCGTGTGGTCCTAAGGGTCTGAACGCAGAGCACAGACAGACAATCGATACGCGAATTAAAGCAGTGCTCAGGCGTTGCATAAGTGCACGAAAACTTTCATTACATAAACCAAAGTCTAATCACGACTCAAAAATCAATAGAAATGTCGCTAAACTCTGAATGACTTCTCGTATTACAAACAGACAGTAATACACTTGACAGTGAATTTACGTTTGGAAATGAATTTGAATTAAATTCACGCAACATTTGCTCACAATTTTGTACCCAATTTATTGAAACAAATTCTTCCAGAAAAATGTTTTCCACCAAATATTTATGCCATTTATAAGTATGAGACACAAACCTATTGAGTCACTACTCTCTGCGTGTACTATAGAGTATCCAAATGTGTTTTAATTATAATTTTAATATACATTTCATGAATAGACTCCAAGAAGCAACAGCAACCTGTTGTTGGGGGCGTTGTCGGTCCATACGTCGTTTACCACCCGAGTCGCTAATAGCCGCCTGTCCATACACAACAGCTCGTTACTAAGTTAATAATGATCGCAAATCATTCTTATCACATAAACACAGTCAAATGCATTGTTCTGTATAATTGAATGAGTGATTAAATGCAATCAAATGATTAGCAATCGGATCCTATGAGTGCCCTCCAGAATATGGCCGGTCCGACGCCTATCAACGATATCTCCAATGGAAACGCAATGCATGTGCCGATGGGTAACGTTGGCAACGACCAGATGATGGTCAACAACCCGTCCTCGCAGATGATGCCCAACATGTCAAACATGTCTCACATGACTAACAACGCGATTCCCAATCAAATCAATCAAAACCGAGTCCAGAATCCAATGGCTATGACTGGCAATAGAAGTGAGTTATTGGATGTGATTTACAGGCGACTCAATTAGTTTTGTTTATCCAGTGATGAATCAGCAAATGATGGGACAGACCACAGCCCGACCCCAACAGGTGCTCTCGTCTAACATTCAGGTGCATCTACAGAGGCTTCAGCGACATTCAGCCCCTAATATAGGGAATGTAAGGCTAACTTAATTTGGAGTAGACTTCTGTTTATGGTATTTATGTAATGTTATTGTGTTTTGATATATAAAGCAAATGCCCGTTCAGAATACCATTCCTGATAACAAGTACTTTGATGGACACCCGATGTCACAAATGCAAAACATTAATTCAGTGAATGGTCCGCAACAGACCCAACAATTTAAAGGTCAGCCAATGAACCAACAGATGAGTGGCCAACAATTTGCACCGAGCAATCAGAACACACTAATGGTTCAGAACCAGAACCAGAACCAGAATCAGAACCCAGGGATGAATAATATGCAGTCCATCAACCAATTAAACCCTTCGACACCCCAAATGATGCCTTCCCCGTCAGGATATGCTCCCAGTCCCTCACCAATGATGCCCTCACCGCACAGTAATCTTATTCGACCATCAGGTCCAATGAGTGCACCATCACCTCAGAGCATTTCACTCAACACTCCCGGTGCGTCTATTTTGGAGTCAATTATTTATACTGTTCTCAACCATTGCTTATATTTAAAGCCAATATTATGATCGCCTCTCCCGGCTCTGTGGGCCCCGGGGGTCGACCCGTCAATGAGGAGGAAATATATCTCCAGAAACTTCGAAACCTACAGAAATACGTGGAACCCCTCCGCAAAATGATCGCTCGCATCGATCAGGACGACAGGTCTGTCCTCTCATTGCAATCATTGATTGTCTCTTTGTTTCCATAATTGTAATGATTTTGTGAACAGATTTTCAAACGACAAGAAGAAAGAATTGGATAAAATGAAGAACTTGTTGAGCATTTTGACGGACCCGTCGCGCAGGTGTCCAATGAGTACACTTGAAAAATGTGAACAATTTCTTGAGAAAATGGACTTTAAAATTAAGGTTTAGTTTGAGTTAATGTGTGAATAAAAGTACGGTTTGTAATCATGTTTGGTATTAGACGGAGACCAGTGTTGCGCCCACTGCTGGACCCGTGCCCACACATCCTGTGCCTAAACTACAGGATGTGTGTCAACCCCTGTTGGACGCCATAACCGCACACATAAAGAAGCCGTTAATTAACCACACATTGCAGCGCACGTTTGGTCCGGCGCTCACCGCTCTCACTAACAACGCATATAAGCAGTCGAGTCCTCCATCTCTTAAGAGGAAATACGAAGACGATTTGCTGCAGAGACTTCATGAAGTTCCTCTCTAGCGCGCTAATCTAGGTGCTAAATTTCAGGTTAACCTAGGCAACGTTGTGTACCCGAGGTTTTGGTAAGTAGAGTAGACATTTAATCCAAACAAAACTATTTTGTTTACCATTTATTTTGATTTAAGTAATGATTGAGTTTATTGTACGATAATAGACGACAAGGACCTGCCGTGTGTGCCGCCGATTGCCATCCGAGTGCCCGACTCGTACCCCGAAAAGCCTCCGCAATGCAGTACAGATGCCCTCGAATACAGCGCTTCCGTCTTTTTTCAGGACATCCAGAAGAAGTTTGACTCAAATGTGGATAAATTGCCGCAAAGCTTCTCAGTGACCACTTTGCTTAACAGTTGGGTAAGCATTCACTCGTTTAGCCTGATTTTTATCACTCACTCTAATCATTGATTTGATTTGATTTGATTGCGTGAATAGGAGTTGAGTGTCCGACAGGCCGTCTCATTAGCACTCGACACCATCTCTATCTAAATATCAATTATATATTACTTTTTCGATTTGTTTATACCGTATATTGTTTATGCAAATAATCAAACTCTAAATTGTGTTTTTTGTTCATTATGTCAACTCTTAATTTATTAAAATAATTTAAATATTGTAAAGGTTAAACTAATAAAAATGTTTAAAAATAACTATCGTATCTGTCTATTAATACTTGTGAATGCAGTCATTATATTATTAATTGCTGTCGGAATTTATACATATTATTATACAAGTAAATAAATATTTGGTGTTTTTGTATCTACTTAATGTTTTAACCAGTTATATCTCAACATTCAGTTCATTTAATACATGTTTAATGAGTTTGAAATTGTGAAGTTATATAAACCAAGCGCTAAATTTTAACACAATTGGCAAAACCCTAGTTATTTTGCTAAATNCGCTAAATTTTAACACAATTGGCAAAACCCTAGTTATTTTGCTAAATATATTGGTTTATAGCTTTTTTGGTTTAAAAATAAACGGATTCTTCATTTGATTGCTTTAATATATTGATTTTAAAATGTGCACTAATTTTTTTTGCACTAAATCCACACGCATTGCACTGTACCAGTGACAATCTGTACAGTGACAATCTATACAGTGACAATCTGTACAGTGTAGCTATTCTACTGCATATCGATTGATAAATGACTAAATATACTCTAAATTCAATTCTTATTTAACAGAATCTGACGGCTGTAGTGAACATTATATTAAAAGTTAAGAGATCATTTATCTTTATAATTAGACATACATTAATAATAATTATCTTATTATAAAATTTACATCAATCATTAAAGGTTTGGAATTAATTATCGGAATATGTCATTTTTAAAACCAAGCATAATCATATTGTCCCAAAAATATTAGTAATAAATTAATCTATACATAAAAGTTTTAATTAAAATAATATTGTCTTATTTATTATAAAACTTGTAGAGCATATACAAATTAATATAAATATAGCTTATATACTGTGTATTCTATATAAGTATTTATCAATGATATTAAAATATTATTATACATTTTAGGTCTAATTTCTATATGTCATTGAATATAACTTATTTGATTAGAAAGTGACTCAATTTCCAAAACCCTTAGGGGTTAAAGACATAGCGATTTTCAGTTTAGAAAACTATTTTAGAAATATATTACTCGCGAAAGACTTGTTCAGCTGAAAGACTTAAAATTTGGTTCAAATCAAAAGTCGGATATATTTTGGTATAAATGAAATGATGTAATGCTTTACGGGATTATCGGAAATATTATAAGTTATTTAATACTTAAAAGTGCTGTTCATTGCCTTTTGAGTCATGAAATGTATTGATATAAATACGTTATCACATCAACGATAAGCTATTTATAAATTATTATATATTCTTTATGTTTTGACTCAAGAATTAGCGATAAAACTAAAGCAAACCATTAAGAAGATTCTCAAAAAAAATTCTTACTGTTAATGCCGACTCTGACATACACTACACTTTAAATGCTAAATATATTAATTTCTTACATCTTACGTTAAAATTAATTAAACATTATGATAAAGGTTAGGGATTTATTAATATTTATTATAATTAATTACACACAAAATTTATATACACAGGTTTATGTTCAGAAATTCATAAAAATTCATAAATCTTACAATACTTAACTTAAACTTGGTAAGTTGTACTGTATTTGTATTTTACTAAATGATACCATAAATTAATAAAACGTTAATTATATAAATGAAAATCTGATTAATGAAATGCAAAGGTCATTTAAATAATTCAAACAGAATTAGTTTTATTAAACTCGGTTTTGTGTTGAGGAATAATACCCATACGTTTGCCCAACTCTTTGAATCTGATGACAATCTCTTCCTGAACCAAATTGAAAGACATGGCCAGCAATGAGAGGCCCACTATTAGGTAGGCGCAGCATATGATAAACTTTGTCTGCTCCTCCTTATTGTCCGAGTATTTGGCAGATCCGGGCACCAGATCGCCGAACCCTATGGTGGTGAGTGTGGTGAAGCAGAAGTAGGCGCCCTCCAGAGGACCCCACCCCTCCTCCCACAGCGAGAACATGAAAGCGCCGGCCATTATATAACTAATGACCAGAAGGATGACCAGCCATATGGGAACCCTATCGCTGTCGTCGTTGCCTTCAATTGTCTCCTGAATGACCACTAAATCGTTGTTTTGCTGATTCAGATCACTGTGTAATGGGTTTGAGGGAAACGATCGCAAAGGACTGGACGCTTGCGATGACGTGACAGAAGTGGTCGGAGGTGTGGACGCCGTCAACGCTATTATTGATCGCACTTTTTGGTCGTCATTCTCACTGAAAATCACTTCCACTTTCTTCTCACTGTCGGCACAAAAGTTTTTGTCGCAATTTTTCAGTTCAATCTTCTCTTTCTGAGGCTTATGTTTGTGATTGTATTTTGTGGACACTTTCTCACAGCAACAGAAACACAGACAACACAGTCGTTTGTAACTGAACCGAAATGTCTGAGCCATCAAATTGCCTAAGTTTGCCAAACACAGGAACATCACCGGTATGCCCAACAACGCGTATATCATTGTCACTATCCGTCCCAAATCGGTCTTACAGGTCACGTTCCCGTACCCTATCGTATACGTAATACCATAAATTAATAATGCTGTATATAGCAACAAATGTATCATGATTATAATATTTCATTTTAAAATACTGTATGTTTTCCGATTGAATAAACTTCAATTTAGAGCAATGGATAAAATTTTTAAATTTATTTTTATTTACAAAGCTATTCATCACTTGGTAATGTCATTTGACCCCACATTGAGATTTGTTACTAGTTTTTAAAAGAACTTGCTTCCTTAGATTTATGAATATTTTTCTACATAATAATCATTTTTATGGTTGTCTACAGAATACGAGAATATATTTAATGGACTCATATATTCTTGAATAGGAAGAATCAACTCAATCTTAATGTTAATTTGTTATTAAGGCATACACTGTACAGTACTGTACTTACAGTGTAGTATACAGTATGAATGTAAATGAAAAAATTGAATAAAATTTTTTATATAAACATTTGTCGGTATTTGAATAGACGGTAACAATTTTTATAACATTGTAATAAATCATGTGATTAAATAATTACTTAAACAAAGTAGAAAGTTATATATTCTGAGAAATATTATGACTTCATTAAGTTCGCGAAAAATGAATTGCCATTCTGTAGGCATTCAATATAAACCAAATGTAAACACAAGACCTCACTTTTATTTGAAGTAAAGATAATAACACTTGAAATTCTGAGTAAATATAAAAGATTTCAATTGAATAAAAGTTATTTCAATAACAGAAAAATCTTTCAGCGGTCAGACAAATGTGTGAAAAGGCTTTTATAAACTCCTATAAGACTTATAGAAAATTTTTCTTTTTGTCAATCCTTTTGACGCTTAAGTTTATCTTTGCTTTCATTTATTTATTGTTCAGATTTTACTTTTACTGAAACAGATATTATTTCAAAAAATAAAAAGTTTACTCGTTGCTTGAGTTTCATCGACATCCGAGTCTATTTGTCAAGTTTTCATGTTTTTAATGGTTTTCATGGTTTGGTATATTTGTTAATTAATGTTTGCATTCTTTGCAAATTCTTTGCAACTGTTTCATCAAAATTGCTATTCAGAGGATGATTTAGATATATTAGAAATCTTTTGTTATTTTTACAAACTCAATAAATATTTAAATATCATAATTAAACCTATGATAAATAGTTTAATATCAATTCAATGTAAAAATAGCAAAAAATTATATTTATAATGATAAAATTAAGAATTAGTTATATTAGTATATTATTATTAAATTTATGATATAGATTTAGGTATTATAAAACCTATATTAACAATTATAATAATTTTATAACTATAATTCTAAAAAGTATAGTAGTTGTTTGCGATATTATTATGTAATTCTGGTGTTAAATTACCGGGATATTTATCAATTTAATACAATTACACGGAAGAATTACTTATGTTTATAACAATCTTAAATATTGTGTGCTCGTTTACTTCATAATTAATAAGTTATAAACCACTATAACTTACTATACTGTACAATTCCAGTACTAACGTAATTAAGTGAAATAAAGAACATTTTTTCCTGTTATAATTAATTATTTTGTAACATTATAATTTTTATCATAATGTTATAAAAATAAAATTTAATTTATGAAGCTTATTTAAATGTAATGTTTTGCATGAACATAATTTACATATTAATTAATTAACATGATAAACATATACTGTATGATGCTAACCAACAATTGAATCATAAGAATCATAAGAATTCTTTTGAGATTGATTTACATTCACAGCAAATAATGTGAAGTTATTCTCATATTTTTATTTGTTTTGCTATGTTTTCGCGTAAATGTCTGATTCTTAATGTTTATTCGTGTCGATCATCACAAACTGAGTGAACTAAACAAATAAAAAGCAATATTTTAAATGAGATGTCATTCATTTCAAAAGAAATGGGAAATTAAGTATAAAATTACAAATCTTTCGATTCTGTCAAATAACTTATATGAATCCTACTTTTGTTAGCAAAAAATCGTTAATTTATTATCACATTATGAGTGAGACTCGTGTTATTCTCGACGAGTGTTCAGACAAATTGTATGACCGATACTGTAGTCAACACATCAAAAGAGTGACGTTTTGTGAAAATCTAATATTTGAGCGAAAATCTCACAAAATATATAATCAAATAAATTCGGATGAAATCATATTTCACTATTTGTTATAAATTTGTGTATAATTTGATGTCTTTCCATGAATGAGTCAAACGAGTGAATCGATTTAATCAAATTCAATTCCTGTAGACGTTTTTGTGTTACCCTCTTATGACTTGTAATTATAATCTTAAATTCTTTGGAAAGCTACTTTATTTTTTACAAACTCATTAATGTTAATAATTGAGTTAGATTTATTAAATTAAATTAATGATACTAAAATTGTTTGTAAAATAAAAATTAATTATTTAGAAAATAATTTGTTTTATTTTCTAGTGATGTCTACTTCAAGTTTTAAAATTTAATTTAGATTCTGTATAAGAGTATATTTATTGCAGTTCAATGTTTAAGATTGTTTCAAAATACTGTATATTACTTACAATAAAATAATTACAACTTATGTGAGTTTATCATATTTTGCGAAGAAAATATTTTTATCGTAAACATTAATTTTAAAATAATATAATTTCATTTTATAAATATGATTTATAATTATATACACATAATCACTAGATTATCTATCTTATTTAATCCCGCTGAATTACTGGTTAAATTATAAGTTGCTTCCAGAAAAAATTTAAAGCTGGTATTTTATACAACATAGTATTTTTAATACATTTTTAATTTCATTTCTAAATGATCAGTGAACTGACTCACCAATAGTAGTAATAACGGTGACGCTGTAGAGGAGGGCCCCCGAAAAAGTCCACTGCTCTGAAGAGCCTCCATATCCATCTTCTCTGACAGCTTTCACAATGATTTCCTCAAACTTCTTGAGTCTAATTTGTGTCTCATTTATCCATTTCTCTGGATATAAAACATTATAATTATTGGTTTGATTCCAGAGGTCTACAGCGAACTCTTGTCGCTGTTTTTCGATATCGTTTTGTGTCTGTACTTCGTGTTTGGACTCGAGGTATGTGAAGATGAAGGCGCCGACACAGGTGTAGGCGATCACAAGCAGACACAGACCGGTTGTCGAAAACAAATGCGTTAAAAAGACTTTCAAGTAATACAGGATTCGGTTAAATCTTCGCTTTCGGGTGGCTTTCGCCTCATCCGATGTAAACCATCGGCTCTTCCATCGTCTCATTGTTCGCATTAATCGCTCCTCAAATGGATTCAAACCATTTTGCGGTGCGTTTGGCCGACGGATACAACTCTGGCTCGAGTGCGTCCCTTTTGGATCAGTGGACACACATTCACTGCAATCTTCTCTTAAGTGTTTGCATTTGTTGTCCACATTTGGCGACAAATCTTTGCTATCATTAGCGCTGTTTGGCTCACATTGGGTCACAACAAGAGTCACATTATTGTCGTCATTAAGAGTGTCGTGAGTTTGTGGCAAACTTTCGCAGATTGGCTTTTGATAGCATCGAGGCATCAATTGGGTATCATTGGTATCAGTGGTGTCAGTGCTGTCAGGGATGTAAGTCCTGCGCAAAGAACCAATTCGTGTAAACTTTCGTCGCGGAGGAGCGCATAGAGTTGTCTGCGAGTCGTTGGCTGTCATCTCATCCGACGACTTATTTTCGCCGCATTTCTCACGACTTTCGCTATCATTCTCGACATTTGGTTCACTTTGGCTCTCATTAATTACAGGCAAAACAGATTCACTCGAGTTTTGCGGTATATTTTGCTCGTCTGAAGACATAATTAATTTTATGGAGAAAAAAGTAAAAATTACATTAATTTTATGAATGCCATAATTAATAGATAAAACTGCGGTATTAGTAATGCAGACATTTTTGACAAACAACGAAATTCACGTAATTTTGCGTAAAAGAAATTTTCGGCAAAATTTATATAAACAAACATTTGAGTCGTAAATATGTGAACAAAAATCTTCAGTGAATTAAAGCACGAGAATATAATAGAGAAGTTGAGCCAATGTTTGGGGTAATTGTATAACAAAATATATAACTTATATAACTATTGAGTATATCTTTAGTAACATTTTCTGCGCACAGTTTTTAATAATAGTTGTGACTATGTTTGAGACCAAAAAATTGAATCACAATCACAATCGTTGTCACATCTTAGGGAAGTTTCTGTTGAATGCATTTTTCCATCAATTTTTGGGTTATATATAGAGCTTACAGTAAGTCATTGATTGCAATCGTATAATTCATTTATTAGTGTCTAATGATTAGCCAAACAATTTTAATGATTTAATCACAGCTTATATCATACTTAACATAAATATACTGTAAATTAAGTCAAAATCTGTTGTGACACTATTTAGTGGCGAATTTACACAAAGAATTTGAATGCTTTTTGTGTTGATCTACATACAAAGTTTATTTATAACTTAATGTTGACTTTATTGCAAACAAATGTATGAATGCTATGAAAGCATTGAATCCTATTTTTTGAGTTCCAAAAGATCTCAACAGAGATGAGATTTATTTGCTTCAAGTGTTAAATAAATGAATTACTGGTTCCTAGTTATATAAAGTTCTTGTTTTCACACTTTCTGTGTTACAAATAATTGTGTAAAAATTTTGTTGAAACAAAGTAGCTTTGGTGTCTAATAAATGTAGTGTGATCATATAAAATTTAATATTCAATTATTCTCTATGTAAATAAATATGAAATATTAAGTTATACAAAGTAGAAAAATTATAGTAAAAAGTTTTAAATGTTAGCATTAAATTAAATCAATTTCAAATGTGATGATATCATTGTATGAAATTATAAATTGTTTATTTATACTGTACATAGAATCTGTATTATAGATGCATTATTTTTAGTTTACAAAATTTTAAATATCATTATAATTAAATATACAAAATTAAAAGTTTAAGAGTACTCATCGATAGAAATAATGATATGTTAGAGACAACCAATTCTTTACTTTATGTATTTCATTGCAAATTAATATATATTTGTATTTATAATTAAATAATCACTACTTCCCAGAAACCATCATTTATTTAACACATGAAGTCGTTTAACAAATGGATTTCATTTAAATGTCAATCCTATGACACAATAATGATCTCATAGAAGATTTTCTTATAACTAATAGTCAAAACTCATGAAATGATTTTTGTTTTGTAAACATTTTATTAAGTGCTACTTTTCAGTTTAAATAATTAGTTCAGTTAAATTAATTAAATTAATAATTTGATAAAAATAATCGGTTGGCTTAACAAATAATGTGTTTCAATATTAATAAAATGTGTAACAAATTATTAAAATGGCTTTAAACATGAAAATATTAGCCAAAATGGTAATATTTAAATCCAAAAATAACACATTTAAAGACTAATTACTAATTATTTAGACAATATTTCACGACAGTTATCGTACATAACATTGACTTATCGTTGAAAGCAGTGATCAAAGGCAACCCAAACAGCGCCAACATCTGCATCGTTGCCGTCAATATAAATCACAGGAATGTTTAGCTTCTTCTCTAAAATCTCAGTCATTATGGGATTCTTGAAGAGCGCACTCCCGGTGCCAATGACTCGCCTGACACCCGCTCTCATTATATACTCGATTGACATCATCGAAAATATATTGTCGATTAAACCGCCACAGAAGGCCTCGAATATGTGATTCAATTTAATTGAATTACTTATGTTTTCTACCGATCCTTTCAGTCGTGTATTATGTCTCTCACCAAAGAGTGTGGGCTTTACTATAATCTCATTCATATTAACACTATCTTTCGCTCGACTTTCGTGTAATTTCAGAATTTTCTCCCAAATCTGTTCGTCACTTATTTCAATGTCTGTCATGTCTTTAATGGTATTCCTCACGAATTCTACCAAATGTTGCAAAACATTTCCGCCGTTAAGACTGGCGGCCACTGATAGATAGCTGCCATCGAAATATGGGAAGTAATCAATCGATTTAAACATCGTTTCGCTTTTCTTTTCCGGCGTAAAGCTCTTATCCATTAAAATACTCAATTGCATGGATGTGCCTATACTTAGCACTACATAAGTAGAAGTTTCAATTATTTTTAAACTTAAGCTCTGTTTATAATAATTATTTAATACCGGCTGTATGTGGATTATCCCGGAGATTAGCATAAGTAGCGCATTGCATATCACCCAAAGCCACCATCACTGGTGTCTTCGTCTTAATTCCTAACCAATTAAACTGAGTCTCGCCGGCAATGGATCCAC
>CAJPVJ010001516.1:0-16129 GCA_905397405.1 Oppiella nova | reverse complement strand
AATAGAAACCAATGACAGGACCCGACAGTCGGCTAATCATTGACTCGATTCTCAATCTCTGTCTATAAGTCAGTGAACGAGTCATTAGTATTGAGTACAACAATGGATAGCATTTGTGGGCGCTTTTCGATACCATTGCCAGCAATGAGCTGATAGAGAAAATTAACAAAACCAATAAAATACAGCCAAATAGTGCACAGAATTTAAGCAATGAAATTGACTCCCTATTCTGCACTGTATATATCGATAATAGATAGCTCGGTATTGCCGTGAAATATATAATGAAAACAATTTTCGAGAAAAACTGATTCAACGTATGAGTGGTTCGTGTGATAGCGTTGTGTTCAACAATGGCTCGCATTAGCCGTCCGTTGAGTCCATGTTTGGCATAAAACTCTATCCGATTATTGATTGCACTGAAACTGTAATTCAAATACATGGCGATTACGATGAAAATACAGGCGCCGATAAATAATAGGCTATATAAGTGAATAAATGCTATAATTGTAATAAATGCCCAAAATATAATAGGTATCCATGTGTAATTATAATGACTGTCAAAGTAGGCCACAATTGTCGGTATTATCATAATTAATGATATAATACTTGCTTTGTATAGAATAATGGAGTGATAAATAAATTCATATAAGTATTGAATATTAAGTTAATTTTCTGAGCTTTTCTGTAACCAATGGGTAAAACGGATCGTTTGTGTTTCATATCATTGATTACATTCAACATTAATAATTGGTTTGTATATTCATAGACATAGATGACCATGCTTACCATAATTGTAGACATTAAACCCAAAAACCCCACCGAACCAAAGAGTTCTGAATTTCCCAACATATATGTCGGGTCACACAATAACCTCTGAAGCCAGAACTTATTGGTACTATTGGTACTAGGTGATATCATTGTAAACATTAAAAATCTGATTGCCGATATAAATGATATAATATTTTTGATAATTACGACGACTAAACGCCTTATACTTTTAAATCCGGACTCGTATTCATCGAAATCGACGCAAATCGAGAAATGCGTGTTTTTACACCACTTTTCCAATAGCGATATGGCATGACCAGGGTCGTACCAGTTCTCTGGTTTAATAGCAAATATTTTATTCCACAAATATATGACAGGTGTTGACAGTTTGGTATTAAATTGTCGACTGAAATAATAATTTGCATTCATTTTAAAGTTTATAAAATATTAATATTATAATAGTAATGATAAATAATGTTTGAAGTTAATTATTCAACAGATAATACTGCACTAGTATTTTAGTAGTTATGAAAAAAATGTACATTATCGACTGAGATTTTATTGTTGCTCTATGTAATTGAAAATCAATTTACAGCATAAATGAATATCAATGAACCATAGCTTATATGAAAGTTTATTTATTGCTCTTCAAGACGTGTTAACTATTTTGACCTATGACCTTTGACCTGACCTCTGCATATGACCTTTGCGTTTGTCCCGAGATTTTAATGACTTTAAATTTTTTATAAATTTTAACTAATTGGATAAGAACTGCATTAAATAGACGTTTAAAATACTTTTTACCGATTTTGGCTAAGTGTTATAACAAAAAACCTATTAAAGTTTTGCTAGAATAATTTTCACGTGAACTACCTTATAGATTTGCAAAATTAGGCAACAATAAATCAATAAATGAAATTAATTAGTTGGCATTTGGCATTTTAATAAATTTAACAATTTAAATATAATTAATAATAAATTGTTAGAGTACCAGGTTCTCCCATTTCAGCATTGTATTAAGCACAATTAGATATTTGTGGTATTGATATTTAATGTTGTATGAAAAAAAACTTAATTAATAACTAAAAAATTGCATATTAACTGAGATATCTCATAATAACACATTTTGTTAATTAAATTCTTTTGTGGTTTTATAATATAATATGTTAATTAGGTTGTCATTTATTTTAGTTTAATGCTAACATTTATGTGTAAAAATAAAATATAAATTTGTCTTGTTAAATTACTTTAAATATGATCATTACACAAAACATTTTACATTTTTAAATACGACAATTATTCATGTAGCTAGTTACACACCATTATATATATATATATATATATATATGAAATATATATATATATTATTTTGTTTAAATTGTTAAGCAATAGTAAATTATTGTTTTCTCCAAAATGCTTAATAATTTACACAAAAAGTTTTTATTAATTATAAAAGCGGTCTGTTTTGTAGTATTGTTTTATATGGGCAGTGATGTGATAATGACCTACCTAAGTTATCCATACATTTACAGACTTAGTGTTAAGCATTCAAATGGATTAGATTTGCCACCGATTACTATCTGCACCGAAAGCCAAGTGTTTTTTGATAAAACAAAAATTATGGATTATTTTAATCTAAGCCATGAATACGAGTCATACAAACATACGGCTAAACAAAAAACAATTAAATTATTTAATGAATGTATGGACCGCTTGAAGAGATCGTCGGTTTGTAATGAATTAAAAGATTATAAAAATTATTTATTACACGAGTTTTATAGACCATACGCACAGCATATGCTAACAAACTATAAATTCAGTGATTTGTACTATACGTTCACAATAAAAGCTAATCAATTGATTAACTGTTCAGCAAAACTGCAATTAAAAGACAAAACTAATAATAATAACAATAATAGCAGTGATTCTCAAGTAATGACTGATTGTTCGCAAAGTTATTCAATCAGTCATTACTTGAGAATCACTGCTATTATTGTTATTATTATTAGTTTTGTCTTTTAATTGCAGTTTTGCTGAACAGTTAATCAATTGATTAGCTTTTATTGTGAACGTATAGTACAAATCATTACAACTATTATCTCATTGACGACGACTTCATTCAATTTGACATCAATTATGAAACGCAACAAAAATTTCTGATTAATGCACATTTTGAAACCAATTATAGAAAAATTAACTTTTTAGATAGAACACAATACAATATTAAAGGACAAAAATGGTATTTTAGCGACTATTTCACCATGAACCTATTTATCAACTCAAAGGAAACCGTAATTAAAACCAACAGAATTGGATTGAACGCCAAATTGAAGATTTCTGTCGTAACTATCAATTTGCTTTCCCACCCATATATGACACATTGTCAACAAAATGGTACTAGTACAGTTTACAAATAACATTTATAAATTTACAAATAATTATAACTAATTTTTTTCATCAAGTTTTGCGTGAAAGCCCTTCCGTTTGTCGATTGAAATGTATTGAAAAACTGTATTACGATTCATACAAATGTTTACCAAATCCTTACATCAATGAGGCGTTTATTCTCATGAATGCGAGTCAAACACAGTATAGAATATGCGGTAATAATGGTCAAGAATATTCTGTCGATGAAAACCGTTGTAAAGATTATTGTGTTAAAAGTTGTCGACAAATATACTATTCATTAGAATTAGAAGACAACACATATTCCGCTCAAAATGACAGCAAAATAAGGATTGAATACAAAATAAGTCAAGAATTTCACTACAATTCACACAAAAAGTATTCATTCGTTGACTTATTGTCAAACATCGGAGGACTCATTGGTTTGTGGTTTGGGATGTCGTTCATAGATACCAGTGCTCTCATTAGGCTTATACTAAATCGCCTTAAAATATTGATCAGAAGTTGCATTCATTTTGAATTAAAAAAGATTTTTAAAAAAGTTGTAAAAATAATGAATATATTCATAGAAAAAGCATTGAAATACAAATGGAAACAAATAACTATATTTATAACAATACCAATCATATGTTATCAATGTTATTTATTACTTGATAATTATCTCCAATTTACGACACAAACATCTATTGAGTTAATTGAATACAAAGACCCTGTTCATAATACCATATCATTGAACTCGTATCCATCAATCACTATATGCTATGAAAACACATTTGAAGACATTTTATTTGATGAAAATATTCGCAAATATTTTGTTGAAAATATTTTTAATAATAATAAAATATATAAATCAATAAAGCATCATAATAAAAATTCTATGCCAATAATGAACACCACAGACAATTATATTAGGAATTTGACTGAATATTATTCGCTGATTAATGTCATCGAATCGATTAAAAACTTTAATCAAGTAATTAATGATACAATGTTCGCAATTGGAGTCGATTCTAAGCAATACATGGAGTTTATAGCGAAATATCTTAATGTTAAGAGTCGTACGGAATTTAAGCAGAATTTGGTTACAATTAATGAGAAATTCTTTAATTCTGTTACAAATGAGCTCAACGTCTACTCGAGTCTTATAGGCTGTAGAATCGATGATGACTACAAATGTAATTTTAGGCTAAATATGATATCACCATTTGGCACATGTAGCACATTATTGTCAAACACTGAATGGGGACAGTTGTATGCAGTCCGGAACAGTATACGTTTATTTGAATACATCAGCAATCATCATTTTTATAATTTAATTAAAATTCATTATTTAAGAAAGAAATTTATAATTCATTCCCAAAATTCATTTCCTTTAATATCGGATAATGTGATTGAATTCAAAGACAAAATGCGAATATCGGATAATTATATTCAAATAATTAGATATGATTTGAAACGACTGCCCAAACCATACGACACGCAATGCTATGAATATTATGAAAATAAAACACAATTTCATTGTTTGAATGAATGCTATCAAAAGGCATATGAGAATCGGTTTCATTGTATTCCCAAATATAATAGTCTACTAACCATTCAGTTGTATAATGATTATATTGAACCAAATATCACATTTTGTTCGGATTATTATATTAACAATGTCACTTATATTAACAAACTGATTATTAAACAATGTCACATTAAATGCCCAGTGTCATGTATGGGAAGCATATATTTTTATAAAATAATTCATGAGAGATACATACAATATATACGTGTAATCCTTGCATATAATTTCAGATTAAATGACACATTTTATGTATTAATTAAATACAATACAATGATAACATTCATTGAACTAATCATAAGTATAGCCAACATATTTAGTTTTTGGCATGGTACTAGTTTTATAAGTTTGTTACATAGCATCTACAAATATATTGAAATATACATGAACAGTGTTAATAGAAATTTTATAAGTATTTATAATCATTCATTTATGAGTCATTTATCAAGCCAATTTTTAAAGACTAAATTAAAGGTGCGTATTGTATCCCAACATTATAAGTTATGTTTGATAATCAATTTTTATATTTTTAATTATAGGTCATAATCACCGCAATATTAACCGTAATACTTGTCCACCAATTATACGGTATATCTAAGCAATACTTTACATTTGAATCTATTATTACAATCGATGTTAACAACTATGAAACAGACATTCATTATCCGTTTATGTCATTAATTATTGTATTTAAATTACCAATTATATATGAACAATGCCGAGTAAAATCAGTGACTCATTGCCATTTAAATATTAGCCTGGACAAACTATTTGACAAACATATAAATGATAAATTATTTAATAATACCTATATTACAAATGATGCCTTAAATAAAGACTATAATGTAAATACTATTAAATCAGTGGACAGTTACTATTATAGACATTTACCTGGTAAGATACCTCCATTTCATATTTTTCTATGTATATGATTTTCATGTATATCTTTAACATTACTAATTGTTACTGCTCAAACAACTTTGTATTAATACGTCACTGTACTAGGTAATCACAAATTCTTTATAATAAGGACATTGCATTTAAACGAGTCTATTGTCAAAAGTGCATCAAATAGTTTGTTGATAATTAAGCAACGTTTATTTAAGATAAACATAAGGAATATACATTCGCATTCGCATCAAATGCTAAGTGAGCAAGATGTTGCTGACCTTGGTAGTGTCGGATCAAATCATCAAGGATTTAATCACACGTACATTATATCGAAAACAGTGAAATCCTATTTACCTAAACCGTACGGAAAGTGTAGTTCATATGACGGGAGTACTGGTGAACAACCATTTGGTGCCACATCTCATACACAGTGTATGAGACGTTGTGTCCGATATTATGTCAATCGTGTGCTTAAATGCAATCAAATTTTTATTAATGATTATTCACATGAATTAGACTTTGAAAGTAATTTTACCAATTTTTGTGAATACATCTATGCCCATCATAAATTAATACTTGACAATGATTTGCAAAATATTAGCGCATATTCTGTCAAATGTATGAAATATTGTCCCAAAGATTGTCTGACAGTTGAGTACAAGTCAAGAGTCGTGTCAAGTGATACACAAATAGGTAACGAATTTTGGCATAACTTGAGTCTCAACGAAGTCTTTATCGAGAAGTCATTGGTTTGGGACTCAACACAACCCCTGTATGTCTATCGGGAGGAACCGGTTATGTCTCTAACAGACTATATGTCATATACTGGAGGACTGTTTGGTCTATGGTTTGGCACTAATGGCAAAGACTTTATTATTTGGTTAATTGAGAGTCGCTTCTGGGTTTGGGTTTATAATAAATATCGCGATTATTTCATTAACACAAGAATTCAAGTGATTCACTATTAATTAAAGTTTTACGTACTTTTAATATAATTTGTCATTATGAAATGTAAAATATTACTTATTGAAATTAAATTTTATTTTAAAAGTAAGTCTAAACATTACAGAGTAATATAAACTTTTGTTGTAGATTTAGAAAGCTTCGGATGTATAAAGTAGCAAACACTTATTTTAGTTTCAAATTCAATCAATAACAAAAGTGTGAGTTTAGATGAGTAATGAACTGGGTTAATAAATAATAAAATAATATAACATTCATTAGGATAGACTCAAGATTTGTTTAGGTATAATAAACATCAATAAGTAATGTTTGGACTTGTATGATTACAAAGATCATATTGTAAACTTATAACATGATAACAGTTATAACTTATAACTTACTAGTTGTTTAAGATAAATAAATTATTTATCGGCCTTATTTAATGTGGATTGCTATAAAATTATATGACGTACTTCACTGTACTGTACGCATGAATAAATATTAATTAAAAAAAAGTTCAATAAATTTACTCATTATTACAGTTTGCATCTGGATTCTCAATTGATAAAAATTTTAAAAATATTATTTTTAAAGTAAATTCAACTGAGATCTACAAGAAACATGAATACACTAACTAATATATTTTTATACGTCAACTATGGTTTATGCTTTTATGTATTCTCCCGAAGAGACTACTGGATTGGAGCACCGGTAGCTCAGCACAGGTAGCTTTTATGTACAGCAAAAACTATAAGTCCTAGAAAGACAAGCGACATATCTTTGGAAAGAGCATAAAAAATGATCGAACCCGTCTATCGGGATTTCCCTGGTAAATTGATCAATAAGGGACAGGGCGGCCCTGTAGGTCATGATTTTGCAAAAATTATTTTAAAGTCAAGATCTGATTAGGTCATTAAGATCTACTCAAAAAATGAATAACATTTGAATTTGGAATTTTATAAATATCTCCATAAATACGTGATGATATAAAATGTGACAGGATTTCCCATACTAATGACAAAAATTTTGGAAATTATTGAATATTAGTATCTCAATATATGCGACCAATAGTGCAAATAATATATATGAAAGAATTTTTAATTTATTCAAATCAATAACAGAATAGCAGAGGTTTGAATATTCTGGATTTTGTCCTTTATTGAGCATAAATCAAAAATTTCAAAACGTTGCCATTCCGTTATTAATTTGAATAATTTTAAAATTCTTTCATATATATTATTTGCGGTAGTTGATCATAAGACCTAATGATCAAAAGACCTAAAATTGATCAAAAGACCTAATTTTGATCAAAAGACCTAAAATTTATCAAAATAATGAATTTTGAACAAAAGATGACTATATAAGGGAATATCGGATTGTAGTCGGTTTTTTTTGCATTTTGCCTTTAATCCGATATTCGATATCAAAATTAGGTCTTTTGATCAATTTTAGATCTTTTGATAGGGAACCGCAATTAATATACATGTGCAGGGGTGCAAAAGTACCGGGCCTGGACTTAGTTCTCGAAAGATTTTCAAAAATTAAGGACCTCGACCACAATACACAATTATTACACTATTATTATGCAAATAAAAATATTTATTAAACCTGAAATAGAATAAATTACAACAATTTATAATTGAATTATACATATAAGTTATATACAGTATAAGAGAGGGAACATATTATGTTGAATCATGTTATGTGTGCTCAAGCAAATTGTAAACTGAAATATTTTACTTAATAAGGTATAGCAAAGAATATGGAGATATTATAGTATTTAGTGAAATATTTCAGTTTACAGTTTGCTTGTGCGGATGGGAATGGGATGGGAATGTAGGGTGATGGTGGTCCAAAGTTATCCTATAACCCACACTTTTACTTCGTAAATGAGGGATAAATGTCCACAGACCTAATGCTAAACCTATGGGAAAGTCCAGGAATATCCATATTCTTTGAAACAAGTTCATGAAATAAATGCAAAGCCTATGGAATGTCTAGGTGCCTCCATTGATTTTGAAAAACAAACCTATGGGAAAGTCTAGAAACCATATACCGTATTACCTGTTCCAAGATTACATGTAATACTGTGTCATATTCAGTGATTTTTGCGTTTCCAAAATCGCATGTAATGGTATCTCATAGTATTACACCCCCCACCCCCACCCCCCTCTCTGAAACCGACATATCATTAGATGCAATGATATCTCAATATCAGCTATATATTGATAATACACTTAAAATTGAGTTTACCATTGCATTTTAATTAGATAATTGATAATTGCTTTGAATTTAAATCGTATTTTAAGTCTTAAATATCTTCCCTCATGTCGTCAGTTGACTATAAAAAAGAATATTTTATGAGAGTTTGCAACAATTACTTTAGTCTTTCTTCCAACGGCTGAAGCGTTTGTCTCGGAACCCGGCCCTGTAGTGGACCGTATTCTCTCCCGTTTTAGGTATCTTTCCCTTTAGTAGTTCCCCGAGTGTACAGTTCTCGCAGTTCATCCACTTTAGTTTAGTTATTGAGTGTTAAGCCCTCACCCCGTAGTCAGGTATGGAGGGCCCACTCGACTCTCGGAGTGACAGCTGGTTAGAGCCCAGACCTCCCGCGTAAAGACAACCGGCTTATCATGACAATTCTATACATAAACATAACACCATGGACATGTTTAATTTTTATAAATAATTTGATTTCATTTTATTGCTAAAACATGTTTAATAATAAAAAATAAAATTAAAATTGTTTTAATATATATATATAAAGTAATTATTTATTTATTAATTAGTTATGCAACATATAATAAAACCGTAAAATTGGACCAATAAGTGATGGTCTGGTGTTGGGGTGTAGTTCTGTCGGCGTTTACGGACCAAAAGTTACTGCTATTCGAAGGCTTCGCACAATAGTCTAACTTTGATCCCAAATGATTAGCACATGTGGTTGTAAATAAGTGCTGCCCTCTCATGTCAAACGACTGACTCGCGATTCGGTGATTATAATTAAATCTCAGACCAAAATCACAATTAAGTGATTTGATGAGTTTCCAGCCTTTCAGGGCAACCCCTCCCGTCCTACGGTTTATCAAGGTTTGACGAGCTGTTATTGGCAGTCCATCCCCGGGCAGTCAAATGAATTGAAAGCCGAGGCTAGACTTAATAGGATACATCGTGGTGTGTCACTCTATGGCGTGATTATAATTGTATAGAAACCAAAGTATACAATATTATCTACAATTTGAATTAATTAAATCTGGCCAACTCCATAAACTAGTTTAGTTAATCCAGTTTTAAACATAGGTGGCATAGTCCTTTTTGTATATAAATTAACATTACTATAGAATTATATATTTTCTAGAAATTCATATTCATGTATTTATAACTAATTAGTGGCACATTGCTTAATACCCTATGATTTTCTGGAATGGAGAGTGTTTTGAATTGTAATTTAAAGATATTATGTTAATTTATATACAAAAAGGACTATGCCGCCTATGTTTAAAACTGGATTAACTAAACTAGTTTATTGAGTTGGCCAGATTTAAATAATTCAAATTGTAGATAATATTATTATATATACTTTTGTTTCTCAACAATTATATTCACGCCACAGAGTGACACACCACGATCAATCCCATTTAGACTAAAAATACGAGTTTCTGAATAAACTGTTTTATTTGTTAAGCATAAGGAAACTGATTATATAAAGTGTTTTTCAGTTCACCACCAAAACTACAAAACAGTCATTTTAGTCAATTCTAGACTAATCTAAACCAATAGAAAACATTCACTAGTCATAGAAAAATAGTAATAATTAGGTTTTTTAGACAAGGTAAATGTTTCTAAACTTGAAGTAATGACTAAATCTAAAAATGGTTAATAATAATCGACTAATAAATTGCAATTTTCCAGATTTATCACAAACATTTAGCTTGGTTACAATCATACGCTATACTTAATTCAGGAAATATCTCCCATCCATGTCCTTAGCGCACGTCAACTGTTGGCTGGACTCGCGGACCCACTTCAGGGCTATCCGTTTGACGCCCACCAGTGACGGGCACCCGGTGTGCAGTGTGTCCTCATCGACCCGACCCGACCTCTTCAGGTTGTACCAGAAGACCGCCGAACCCTTTTCGGGTTCAATGCGTACGCCGAGCACCGGGAACACTGTGGCCCCGCCGGCCGACATACTGTCCACGTAGGCGAGGAAAGTGGCGATCCTATTGTGGCCGTTGTGATGGTATGTCTCCGGCCGTGTCGTCCCATCACTGTCCACATCGAAATGATAGGACGTATGTCCGCCGATACGATAGGTGTACCCCCAGTATGGGGTGGAGTTAAACAGGTCCAGACCGGTGATGGCACTAATGCGACGGTTAACCGCCCGCACCGCCGGGTCGTCACTATCGTACACTTGCATATAGTTGTGTCCGTTAACCCCGAACCTCGTCTCGTAGACCGTTTGATCCGCCCGTCCCTCCCCTACGCGCACCGGCATTGGTCGCGATCTGGAGAGCGCGCGCATGGCTTGCATTTGGCGCTCCGACAGGAACTCCCGGAACACCAAAATCTGGGGCTCTTTCGACACCTCCTCGGTCTTAATGCGCTGCAGCCGTACGTACGGCTTGTGAGCCGTGTTTAGGTGATAGCACTTCAGCTGACGTTCAATCGCGGGGTCCATATGTTTGACGCCCCGACACAACTCAGTCGCGATTCGCTGCACTTCAACGGGATTCTCGACATACACTTCGTAAGGATAGTCGGGATCAGTGCGCGAGTAGTTAGTCCTGCCCTTTGGCCGCCCATTATTACCGGCATTCATATTGTTGACAGTTTTGTTTGACATGGTCTGCAACAGTATTATTTATTAGTAAATTACCTGAGTGAGTTAATAAATGTTATTAAGACTTACAATTAATTGATCCAGTAGAATATTCAATTGAAATGCTTCGGTATCATGAGTACTGGTGAGTTTAATAGCTTTATTAGCGTGCTGTTTGGCCTGATTAAAGTCGCCGAGGTGATAATAAGCGAGAGCTGTATATTTAGCAACATTGGTCCTCAAATGGGCGTGTGCATGCTCATTATTATCTCGACTATCAGGATCATCCAATTTTTTAATGGCCTCATTGAACCATTTTATTGAATTATTGTATTCATGTCTAATGAATGACTTTTTTCCGATCAGATAACAGTCCATTGCATTAACCATATGATCTAGGTCATATGTCTGCGGTATTGCCTTTAGACCCGATTGGGTCCTATAGTGAACAACACCGGCGGCTGCCATCGAAACGATGTCCAACTGATACGTGTCCACCAATATTGCGATCCCTTTGGCGGCGTCTGTTGTAATCAATTGTGAATTTAATTACATTTTGTATTTTATTTAACAATTTATTTAAAAAACTACTGCTTAGAGGGAAATGACCCTGACTAGATGTGGCATATTATAATTTAATTTATGTTCAATTAATTGTTATTGTATTAATATTAATTTTCCACGGTCACCTTTTGGCAAGATTTCAATTAAACCACATGTTTAAAGTTTAAGGTGTTGGGGTAGATATACCCCCGGTATCTCAATAAAGGGGTTAAGGGTGTGGATAGGAGTGCATATTTATTCACAGTTTAAGGGCTCGGACTACAGTATAGTTGTGTGTATAATATTATACCTTCTAAGGCATCCCTATCGAGAATAGTATTATAATAATTTGCATCCAATTTTGTCCCTGATAACAATTGTTGAATCTGTTTCCATTCAGTGGACAGTCGCCTAATAACGAGGTATGCGTCTAAAGGGTGACCCAAATAGGCGTCCATATCATTGAGATTACGTCTGTTGTCTTCAGTAAACCCGTCGAACAAAGCCCTCAACCGAAGCACACGTTTCTCTTCGGACTCGACGTAACGCCTAATATCCCGAAGCCGGTGGTACTCGCGATGGAGGGCCGACTCCAGTGCCGTCAGATTGTGGGCCGAAAAGCATTGCACCGGATGATGAATAATCAAACACCAGGATAATAAACTTAACAATGATAGATTTTTGACACAAAATACTTTTAACATTATACTTTAATAAAACAGTTAAATAGTCAAATTATTTTTTGCCGTTATATTCTAAATTAAACTATTAACCTTGGTAATGATATGGGGGCAACAGTTTAAAGTTTAACCGAGAAATTGTAAAATATCTAAATTAAACATATGGTTAGATATAAAGTAATAATATGTCGAACAGTACTAAATTTAATTAAATAATTTGTACACTTATAATTGTGATACTTTCAATTAACGCAAGTATTGGATATTGATATCATTGGAAACATGTTTTCACATTAAATGTTTATTTTTAAAATTAATATATAATACTAGATTATGTAATAAATTAATATCTGGAAACTACTCTATAACGAAAGGAATGTGCAATTAAAAAGGTGGTACTGGATGTGGTGGACACGGATAGCAGTCCACATAATGATATATATAAATCGTTTCCAGATGGAGACAGTATTTACAAAAAGACATTATAAAGTTTTATTTAATTAATAAATACCGTATACTGTAATATTGAATTATATATAATTTTATATACTGTAAGTCATCTAGAAGGAATTTACAAATTTTTTAAAGCAATAATGTGAATACAACTCTTAGAACAAACATGTTTAAGCAAGTTATATCTATCATTAATAATATACATATTATGTATAAGATATTAATTATTTTAATTCAATTTTATTGTATTCCATAATTACTGTATAGAAAAGATGCTATTAATGAAACATTGATTCTATACATAGACATAGCACCATGGACATGTGTAATTATTTAAAATAATTTGTAGATCTTTAAAGGTATAATAATAATCATTTTGAGCACAAATTTTATAAATTAATTTAATAAAAGTAAATATAAATTTATACAGTATTTTAATTAAATAAAATAGATTTGGATTTTACTTAAAATTTGTCTAAATTCGGTAATTTATATTAAGGTAGTAAGTTCGTTCGAGGTTGTACACCCTACCCCGTACAAACAATAAAATGGTTAAGCGCATGTACGCCCCTTCAAACAATCTGCGGGTCTTTAGCGGCAAACATAGGGTCACACGTGAAGCCTAGAACTATACAATACCGGTCCCCAGAGGTGACCCTCTCGGCCAGGTGTTCGTTCTCCGAGCCCGCGGTGAACACCGAGAGTCGTCCCAACTTAGGCTCAATCGCGTGGTTCGACATGTGGTCCGTGAATATAAAGCGTCCGCCGGAGAAGTCCGCGCCATATGTCGACAAATAGAGCAAAGAGAGCAGTTAGTGTATGTACGGAAAGGCCTGTTTATCTACGTGTCGGCCAAAGTAGTCGTCGTGTCGTGTTTGAGCGGTCGCTACCGTCTCCCTCACGAAAAACGTCGGACCAGTCATGTATAGCTGAGTCGCGGGGATCCCGAAGTGAGTGGCAATCGTTTGGCGCATTTTGTTGGTCACCCTCTTTAGACTTCTAAGTCTTTTTCGGTCAACATCTCTACCATTTCCGGTGTACTATTGACGCGTTTGAAGGCTCGCCCGAAACTGGTTGTCCCCGAAAGAGCGGCCAATTGTATGTTGAGGGGCGAGCGGAAGGACGGAGTGAAGCCCAGCGATGGGTCCCTCACCGCCATCGACAGCAAGTGTTTGGCCTCCGATTTCGTGACCACCGAATCGGACACAAAACGTCCGAATCTTTGAGGCGCACACGAAGGGAACCGAACCCTGTCTTCGGTATAGTCTTCCTGAGACCACATGACTTGCTGTTCGATCGGCGGACCAGTTATGGATTGAGTGGCCGAAGCCATCACCAGTTCTTTGGTGTCATTGGATTGTGTCGTGTAGTAAACCATCGCAAGAATAGCCATCGAGAGTGCCATTAGACTTATTACTCGCTTCATAATACTCTTGTTTTGTGGTCTTTCGGCCGACACTTCTTGAGACACCACTCGAGACACGTTCTCCTCATTTGTGTCTTCATTCCTATTGACAACTCTTTCACGTCGATTGAGTCCATCCGAAGACATTGTGACCAATGAATTGATAATCCAATCAAATATCACTGAAAACAGATCAATCCTAAGCTAGATGTGTCAGATTTACTATTCACAAATATTGTTACATTTTTATTGGTAATTTATGGGTTAAAAAGTGTATGTAATTAAAAAAATATGGTTTACTACAGGCTAAAGACAAATTATAAATATACAATCTCGATAAATAACCTCTTTTCAAAATATTGCGGCAATCTAAATAGATTTAAATGTTAGCAAGAAGCAATGTTTTTGAATTTCCTCATAATATAGTATTACTCATATTAATTATATCATTGTATATCGAAATTAAAATTAAATAATTAATGTTACACAAACAGATTAGTATTAATAATATGAATATTATTAATAAAAGTAATTATGAAAGGTTAGTGGATAATTTATTGTTTAAAAATTATTACTTCACTAACATGGAATATACAATATACGTTAGATTCACGAAAATACAAAAATTCATATATTTATTACGAGTAAATATTGTATTAAATTGTCGTTGTAATTATTTTCAAAAGCACCGGTAGTTTAGTTTTATTATTTTATTATTTAAAAATCTTTACATTGCCTACAATCCTAAGACATTACACATTAGATATATCATAGACGGTATAACGTTCACTGTAATATGTGTTTAGACATTGGCACCCATACCCTCACTGACCTCTACCTCCCCTCTCTTACAAAAGATAAACCTTTTATAGGCTATACGTTAACATGTAGAATGTTCTGGAACATTATAGAACATTACAGGCACTTAGGGTTAGGGAACTGGAGTTAAAACACAGTGTCATATTACATAATCTTAGTTTTTCAGACTATTACAATATGACCTTAATAAAATTGGTAGTCTTAAAATACTTTAGTAATTTTAAACATAATAAAATAATCTTTTCTTATAAACCTGTAATCAATTTAATAATAAGAGAATATACACATTTAATTGATATACTTGTTTAAAATAGCCTTGTTAAAAAAGTGTTTAAATTTTTCCATAATAATCACAACAATTGACACCAATAGTAACCATAAGAATAGCCAGAATACACCCTTCAACTCACTGATTGATATGGCCTTAAATATAACTTGCACATTTTCAATCTTGTCTATATCACGTCCATAGCCTTTTGGTTTAAGAGATTTTTGCGCTTCGTATTCGTAAATACCATTTTCATGGAGGTTTGTTATCCTGATCATATATTTTTAATAAATATTAAATTAATTACATATGCAACACAATATTAATTAAAAATAATATTTGAAAGGCCAATACCAATAGTGTATCAGAAAAATGCTTTAATCTTAAGATTTAATCTTTCAATATTACTCTTATGGAATATTAAGATCAAAGCTTTTTTCAGATACACTATTGGGATTGGCCTCACTGATATCTATTGCTTACACGTAATTTAAATCGTCCAACATATCATGTATAACTGGCCAATAATAAATTGTACTTTTATTGGTAGTATCAGGGATAT
>CAJPVJ010001515.1:0-16134 GCA_905397405.1 Oppiella nova | reverse complement strand
ACTCTTACTACTAGTCTATAGCTTAGTTTATGCGTACACGTATTATAGTACAATATTATACAATGCTAAACAAAATTATTATCCGAAAATTAATTTGTAATTTTTTATTTAATTAAATTTAAATTTTTGTTAATACAAATAATATGTTGGTTGTAACATATAAGCAATTGAATGTCTCGATCATTGGACCCGCACTTACGACTCTACAACAGGTATACGACACATCCCTGGCCGGCGTATCCAACGCCTACGTTATGTATAACATTGGGCGAACTTTGGGTGCCCTAGGTAAATAATATGATCAAAATTCATACTATTATAATATTCAATGCCACAATTAATATGTGTCATAAATTACGTAATATATAATGTTAATTTGCTAAAGGTTTTGGTTATCGTAACATAAATAAACCATTAGTGTGTATGTGGTGCGCAATATTGTTGGGCGTGATTACTATTGCGGTACCCCTACTGAAATACACGAGCGTCTTATATGTCGTTAATTTTATAATTGGCGTCAGCTTTAGTGGCATTCAAGTGTTATTTAACGTATGGATAATGGAGTTATGGGGCCAGGAGTCTGGTCCGTGTATACAAGCACTACAATTTGCATTATATTCTGCGATTCTACTTGGTCCTATATTGGTTGCCTCATTTTTAACCGTACAGAGTATTTGGATACCGTTTACCATTATAGGCTCGGCGATCGCAATTTGTGGGCTAATATTGGGATTTATCTATATGATTACACCGAACATGAATGCAAATGTTGCCAGTACAATTGTTAATGAGCCAGCTGGTAGCATAACTTTCAAAAAGATATTTGACGACATACGAACACAGATTATGCCTACACGATTTGTATTAAAAATGGTTATATTATGTACGTGTTTGCAAGTGGTTCTAGGTGGTTTACTAGGGTCTATGTACTTTTATATATCGACTTTTGGTCAAATTTATAGCACGCACTTTAGCGTCGCTAAAGCCAGTTATTTGACCACGGTGTATGGCTGCGGGTTAATCATTGGGACGAGCGCTACAATATTAAGCACTAAACTCGTAACGCCCTCTACAATGGTATACACGGGACTAACGATTAATATATTAGCCGTAATCGCAACAATGGTTTACATTGACTACGCGGCGTACGTTTTGTGGGTAACAGTAGTCATGTATGGGATAGGCGTGGCACCCTTTATGGGGATTTGCTATCAATTACTATCAAGATTTACCTCGGTCACCAATATGACTGGAGCTGCGCTAACAATTGGCTTTAATTTGTCGCTCGTAATTAATCCGTTAATATTGGGCCCAACTATGCAATTGAATGCATTTTCATTGTTTTACATAATATTGGGCTACATTGGATTATCATTGTTATTTATTATCGTATTGGATATTAGCGCTAATTCTTATAGGCGGAGTCAATATGAATCAAAATAACATATTTAAAGAATTTCTAGACGATATTAAAAACGCTAGAACAATAAAAATTATATGAAAATCGTATGTAGTTATTGTGTTTTAAATTTTGGCTAAGATTTTAATATATATAAAGTTTGTGACAAAATGCTTCGGACTCGTTGACTTTAATAAGCTTCCAATATTGCTTCAAACTTTAAATGTAAAGTATATCTAAAGTTTGAAGCAATATTGGAAGCTTAAGATTAAAGCTTTTTCTAATACACTTATCGCTATATCCTATTAGATTTGAAAAATTATCAAAAATTGTGTACTTTTTTTGGTCACCGCCCTTACCCCGGACCACATTTACCGACCCTTCACTATAGTGAATATCATACAATTAATTAATATTATTAAATATTGTTATAGATTTTTATTTTTAAATAATAAAATTAAATATTCTAATACGGTATAATATATAATATATTATATAACCATTGAATTTATTTTCTTGACAACATGATTTATAAACACATGTTAAAAATACATGTAGTAAAACATGATATATTAGAATTTACACAATTCTTATTAAATACAGTATAAACATAATTCATTAATTGAGTAGTAGTAGTAAAATTGGTTTTGGAGGTATGGGTGATCTGGGAATCCTATTCTTTGTAGTTCTCTTTCCCCAATCACTAAATAAGATTGTAATTATTAAGTGCAATATAACCACTGTAGACATACTTAACCACATGCCTAGTAATCCACCAAAACTCGATACACATGCTATGAATGACATTTCAGGGATGTGCTCAAAAATCTTATCAGGCAATCGGTTGTGTCAGATATTGATCACCAATTTATCGTCATTGGTATCGATTGTCTCAATCACTTTAAAATCATATATCCTTTGGACACAATTGTTTGGATTGAGTCGACTGCATATGACGTGACATTTTCTGCTTCTGAGACAACCAATCCAATGCGCGCGATCATCATAGCTAATATAGTCTAGCCTTTCGTTTCTCATCGATATATTTAAATACCTTTCCCTTCTATGCAAAGAAGTTCCTAATGTAAATATTTGCGTAGTTGTGCTGTCTCAGTTCACGACACCTTTCTTTCATACATTTCTCGATGCATTCGAGTATAAAATCAGACCTAAGTTTTCGGTGATCTTTACTGTTATTGATGTCATAATAACGACAATTAGTGACATAACGGGGCGGTAGGAGTCGAGTTTGGATTTCGTAATATGTTATAAATACTTTTGACGGCATTTTGATTGAAGTGAAAAATTCTTTGCTTTCCTCCGGAAACAGATTCGGTGAGTGAAGACTGATTTGATAGTGTAATAGATCACCAAATTGTGGGAACCATTGATTTTGGTGATGAAATGTAACCGAAATATACTTAATATGAGTCATAAATTGTCGCCACTTTTCGTTTAAATCACTAAAATATGTGAAACACTTCTTAAACGTAGCCGTGGATCTGATGGATTCAATTGGTTTAGTGTCTGAGATAATAATGTCTTCGTTGGATGTGGTGTTCACTGTCACCACAAATACATTCATTGCCATAGAGTTGGTCAACGAAAAGCTTAAATTCTCAAATATTTGATAAATTGTTGGATTATTTAAACCTCCTCTAAACCATAGATTATAATAATCATAAAATAGTTTAGACAATATGTGTTGATTATTAGAGAAATCTTTATTATTTGTAATAATCTGTAAATAATTCTTATATTCTGCGAATGATTTGTTAATGTATTGATTGGATGAATACATTTCACCAAATTTCTCAATTGATAAGAAAGTTGGGAAACACAGAGTAATGGCCGGTATTTTGCTTTCTTTTATAATGGTTTATAAATACTAATGCTTTATAAATAATCATAAAATTAAAGTTTCAAAATTACCGAACAGTATCATAATAATACATTAATTTATATAAAAAAATTATTAACTAAATTAAATATCTGTGATGCCAAATATTAAATACCAAAACCTCACCTTTCTCCAATATCTCCAATATTAAATACCAATATCTTTGAGCAAAACCGCACCGGGTTTTCATTAACAGTGTCAGCCCTAATGGCATGAATACAATAGTAAGTCATGTAATTTATATTGTTAAAAATAAAACCAGTTGTGTTTCCGTCCAAAATTAATAAATGTAAATTTGTATATTAAATTACAATAATAAGGTTTATAATAACAGTTTATAAATTTTAAATCTAGCCTTATAATGTTAACCTATTTACTAAATTGGGATGACCAGGCTTATTCAGTTAAGCCGAGACAAGTATTGGTCCGACAATGGTTTGGATTCCAAAAGGCTTTGGACACCCCTTACACCCGATGAACAGTGCACTGAGTGGTCACATTTGAGCCCAACTCTCACTGCAAGGAGTATTACTGGTGTGTTCAGGGAAAGCCGGTTTTGGAGAGATGATTGGTCAACCATTTTTTACATGAATTTAAGCCAGGTTATCTGGCTAGACAGTAAAGTCAACCCTTATTGTCAATGATTAGTTAGCTTATAGTCAATAAAAAAATATTCAGGTGTTTTAAATAAGTGTTTTCTACAAGAATTATCTTGTTATGAGAAATGCGGTCAGGTTACACGGTGTCAAACATTCAGTATTGAATCAAAGCATGCAAAATTACAGTTAGATTTAAACCTAGTGCACCAAGTTCAAGTATTATTTGATCATCAACTTGCACAAACGCTGCTATATTTTTTGTGCAAAAATCTACATTTATTTTGTAAAACATAAATATTGATATTCTACATTTAATTATAATCATATTTTTAAATGACTATTTTAATTTTTATTTTAAAACACGATCAATTTTAATAACTTCTGTACTCTAATAGCACAATTATGCTTACAGTTTGAATGTATTAATACTTGCAGCGTATACCAGGATCAATTGTTAGATCCACTGGCAATATCTTGATTGTAAATTGGTTTTGGAGGTATGGGTGATCTGGGAATCCTATTCTTTGTGGTTCTCTTTCCCCAATCATTAAATATGATTGTAATTATGAAGTGCAATATAACCACTATAGATATACTTAACCACATGCCTAGTAATCCACCGAAACTCGATACACATGTTATGAATGACATTTCAGGGATGTGCTCAAAGACCTTATCAGGCAATTGGTTGTGTCTGATATTGATCACCAATTTATCGTCATTTGTATCGATTGTCTCAATCACTTTAAAATCATATATCCTTTGGACACAATTGTTTGGATAGAGTCGATCGCATATGACGTGACATTTTCTGCTTATGAGACAACCAATCCAATTCACGTTACCATAATAGCCAACATAGTCTAGGCTTTCGTTTCTCATTGATATATTTAGATACCTTTCCTTCCTATGCAAGAAGTCGTAAATGTAAATATTTCTATAGTTGTGCTGTTTCAGTTCACGACACCTTTCTTTCATACACTTCTCAATGCATTCGAGTATAAAATCAGACCTAAGTTTTCGGGGATCTTCACTATTATTGATGTCATAGTTCTGACAATTAGTGACATAACGGGGCGGTAGGAGTTGGGTCTGAATTTCGTAATATGTTATAAATACTTTTGACGGCATTTTGATTGAAGTGAAAAATTGTTTGCTTTCCTCCGGAATCAGATTCGGTGAGTGAAGACTGATTTGATAGTGTAATAGATCACCAAATTGTGGGAACCATTGATTTTGGTGATGAAATGTAACCGAAATATACTTAATACGAGTCATAAATTGTCGCCATTTTTCGTTTAAATCACTAAAATATGTGAAACACTTTTTTAACGGAGCCGTGGATCTGATGGACTCAATTGGTTTAGTGTCTGAGATAATGATGTCTTCGTTGGATGTAGTGTTCACTGTCACCACAAATATATTCATTGCCATAGAGTTGGTCAACGAAAAGCTTAAGTTCTCAAATATTTTATAAATTGTTGGATTATATAATAAGCGTCTTTTAAACCATTGATTATAATAATTATTTAAAAGCTTAGACAATATTGGTTGACTATTTAAAAAATCATCACTTTTAATATCTTGTAAATCATTCATATATTCTGTAAATGATTTGTTAATGTATTGATTGGATGAATACATTTCACCAAATTTCTCGATTGATAAGAAAGTTGGGAAACACAGAGTAATGGCCGGTATTTTGCTTTCTTTCAATCTGTCTATCTTTGTGTATACAGTAGTACTGCCACTGAAATACTGTTCAACGAGTTGTTTGGTTTGTAATATAAATCCAGTCAAACATCCCATTGTAAGCAATACTTTTAACGTAAATTCTAATTTTTTCTTATAATTACAATGAATACCCTTTTTCATAAATAACTGAGTAATATAATCAAAGATTAATATGATGGACATCCCTAACCACATGCCTAACAGTCCTCCCAAATTAGACACGAATGATATGAAATAGACTTCAGGCATGTGTTCAAAGACCTGGTCGGGGAGTCGGCTGTGCTCTACATTGAACTCAATGTTAACGCTATCATCTCTGGACTCCACGATATTGAAGTCATAAACCCGATCCATGCAATTGTTGGGACACTTGCCCTCGCATTGTACCTTGCACGTTTTGCTTTCTACTTGTATGCATTCCGTCACGTTTTGGCTCAGTATCGGCGCCAACCTATCCGGCCTAATACTGAGCCCCTTATAATACTCCCTTCGGATCAGAAACTCCGGAATCTCAACGAAATCCGTTTCACACGAATCCGTCAGACATTTCTGCATACATTTGGTGATACAGTCGCTCCTGAGTTGGATATGATTGGTGTCATTGATGTCGTAATCGCGACAATTTGTCACATAATTAGGTGGCAATCGTTTGATCCGGATCTCCGAAAAGGTCACATGAATTCTTGAAGCCATGGTTAGTGTCACGAAATTCTCTTTATTGAGAACCGGAATCATATTCGGCGCGTGAATACTGAACCGATAGTCAGACAAATGCTTTTTACTGAACGGAAACCATTCGTGACTTTGACTGATCCTCACAAAGAAGTTCTGGACTCCTATCTCATAGTCCCGCCATTTGTCGTTCAGATCACTGAAGTACGTGAAACACTTGCGTAGGGGTGGGGTTGTGGTGATCGACTCAATTGGGTTGTAGTCGTAGTACGCGTTGTCTTTATCTTTAGTCTTCTCGGTGTTGGCGTCGACCACAAAGACAGTCATATCCCTGTCCCTCATCTCAATACTCAAGTCCTCGAAAATCTCGCTAATAGTCGGAGGATTCGCATCCAAATGGCGCATAAATTTCATGAAATACTTTTCATACAATATATCAATAGCTGTTTGGTTATTGATAGTATTATGCCTGTTGTGACTTTGTCGTGTAATATTTTGATACTCACTGTAAGCCTGGGTGAAATTTGGATACTTCATGAGAAACCTTTCATACAATATATCAATAGCTGTTTGGTTGTTATTATTATTATAGTGAATTTGTTGGTCAATATTTTGATACTCACTGTAAGCGTGGGTGAAATTTGGATACTTCATGAAATGCTTCTCATATTCAATTCTCCAATTGTAGTGATATTGTCGGTAAAGGTTTTGGTAGTCTCTGTAATCGTCGCTGAAATTGGGATACTTTTTCACGAACTTCTCCATCGATAGGAATGTCGGGTAACAGACAGTAAAGGCCGGGATTTTGGTCTCTTTGAGCCGTTCGACGGCTGTGTTGACAACCGTACGGCCGCTCATGTATTGCGTGATAAGGAGCGCCGACTGATATGTAAATCCCGCCAAACATACCATACATACGACGACTCGCACACAGAATTCAAACCTGTTTTCGATCTTCAAATCAAATACCCTTTCCATGAAATGCTTAGATTTGGCTTTAATATCGTATTTGGAGTTATTATTATTATCATTATTGTAACCATAATTGGCCCTGGTGTTATTATTATGAATGCTATTATGATTATCATAATTAGCATAATCTGCGTACGAATGGATGGCATATTTTATTCGGAAATCAGTCTTCTTATCAAATAAATTATTTCTTTTTCTGTCAAACATTTTTGATTTTTAAAATTTTTTCAGTTAATATAACTTAATATTTCATTATTTTTATGATACTGTATTATGTTGAATCAATATTAGTTATGCATATCATGGCACCTATCACAAATAATTAAGAGTCAATTAATATTTGTTTATGTATTGGGTGGTAATTAATTGGTATATTTTTAAAAATATATTACTTGTGTCACTTTATCTGGTTAATCTCGAAGTTCAGATAAACTTAATATATTACAACTTACATTTAATATGAAAACAAAAATAGATTGTTTACCGTGTAAATGATACAATATAACAATCAATTGAATGCAAAAGCGTTAAATTACATAAATACAATAAATAAGCATTTAATTAAAATTTATTGATTTTTAAATTAAATCATTTATTTTTTGCCGTTAATGTTATTATAAAAGCATAATAAACAATCAACATAATCAACAGAATAAACATTACAAAAAACTAATTAAAACATAAAATATATAAATATACATACAGGTCGCTATAAAAATACAGGTAAATCTTTATACTGTAAATAATTATAAATTAAATTAAAATTATTGTTTCAACGATGTGTGTGTTAATTATGACAAGAACATTTTGGTGTAATGTTCATCAAAATATTTAAATGGTTAATATCTTAATTTTCAATATGAAATCCTTGGTTTGAAATAAATTACCCTTTACAAATTATAAATACTTCACAATTCTTATATTTAAAATATATTGGCATATTTTGCCAGTTAAACACGGAAACATTATGTTAACCCAGGTCAACTATGTTGGGGTTGGCGTCATAAACATCTTTGTACATTTATAACAAACAATGATCTTTTAAATTTAATATTTGACATGATTATTTTGATTCAATGCTTTATAATAGAAATTGTAAATATTATATATTATTATAATTTATTATATAATTTTATTACATTTTTTATATTTGGCAATCTGACTCCAGAGTCATTTTAATATTTAAGATTTTATTTTAATTATAATGTATATTTACACAATATTATAACATTACACTAGTCTTCATATTTCAGATCGACACATGTCCGTTGAATTTTAATGTTACCACTCTTATTAATCCGGCTCATTTTTAAACATATTATTACTAGATTAATAACTGGGTCGATGACAATACTTACATACCATATATTCACTAATAAATCTTTGAATTAATAAATAAATATTTGTAATAACATTTTGACATTTATATGGAAAAATACATTCAATATTTCTATTTTTTAAAATTTACTTTAATTTAATTTGATGCGCCTGGTGAGATTCATAATCTCTCGGTAACATAGCGTTGACTAAAGGTATTATAAAAGCATTGCATTCAACAGAATAAACATTAGAAAAAACTAATCAAACCATAAAATATGAGTCGATCGCTATTTAAATACAAATATATCTCTACACTGTAATTAATTATAAACTAAATTCAATGTTTGCATTCCGGGGTCCTTTCTCTGGTGTCTAACGTTCCCAAAGCTCAAGATTAAAGCAGGACTTTTATGAAATCGGTCATATCCTCAATGAAATATTTTCAAATAAACCATGACCAGTTTAATGAAGCTCAAGGAAATTTATAAACAATTTTTGAAAAATCATGGAAATTCTAACATTTTTGGGCTAAAAATAAATATTAAGGAATTAGATTTTCGGATTTGGGAACACTACTCGTTTGTCACCCGATATGCAATCCTCAGCCCTCGACATACGAGTCTTTCTACTAGACTACAGCCCATCTAATTGCCTCATATTTGTTGCTATTTAATATCTACAGACTGTTACGTTTACATGAAATCAAAATTATTATATACATGTACAGTATCTACAAATAGTAGATATATTTTTAACGCATTAGAAAAGGTTTATTTGAAAAAATATTTTCATTCATAATAGCGATTATAATGGAAACAATTGAATTAGTGACCCGACCATCACCATGGGATAGGGTCTCATTATTGTCCAAGCTCACATTCAGGTAAAATAAATTCAAATATTGTGTGTAAACTTATAAATAGTATACTAACTCATTTATCAATATTTATGACTCCCAAACAACTGTCAGTTGGGTTTGGGGTGTATTTCTAGACGCCCACAAAAAGGACCTGGACTTCGAAGACTTGTACCGGTGCTCAACAGATGATGAAACCGATAAATTGCGAAATACGCTCGAATTGTATTGACGAATATTGTATCAAGCGAACATTTTAACAAAAATATTAACATTTTCTAATTTAGTCAATGGAATCGTGAGTTACAAAAGAAACGACCAAGTCTCTTTTGGGCACTTTTTAGGGCGTATGCCCTTTCGTTTGTGCCATTGATTATTATCTATGCATTTCAGGTTCGTATATTTATTTATAAACCATAGCTTAACATACATGAGCTACAAATAATACTTATAACATTACTAATGACTTTATCTGTATTTATAATATAAATTATATTAAATATTGTTATTAAGAGTTATATAAAATACAATATAAATATTAAATATTTTAAAAATTATTTTAAACATGAATTCATTGTTGGCATACAGGAGGCGGTAAGAGTGGGTCAGTGCATACTCTTGGGACATGTTGTCCACTATTTCCAGACCGAGGGCACCATTAGCCCCAGACGTGCGACCATTTCGGCGGTGGGTATAGTCGTGTGTTCGGCATATTTCGTGACATCCAATCACATAGACTTTGTTTACCTCATGAGAGTGGGTCTCAGAATGAGGGCCGCCTGTTGTGCACTCATGTATCGAAAGGTCAGTGAATACACCGTATTAAAGGGAACGGGAGGTTAGGCTACCAGTTCTATAAGGCTGACTTTGTTTACCTCATGAGAGTGGGTCTCAGAATGAGGGCCGCCTGTTGTGCCCTCATGTATCGAAAGGTCAGTGAATACACCGTATTAAAGGGAACGGGAGGTTAGGCTACCAGTTCTATAAGGCGGGTGCCTTAAATCATTGTATACTATAAGTGGACTTTTATTATAACTTTACTTATGTCACAAATACAATGAATATAACTGTGAACTTGTTACAATAATAATAGTTGTATAGTATACAGGTATTTTATGCAGGATATACTGGGTATTAAATTATAAACATGAATATTTTTAGTATTTAGAATTATAATTATAAAACATTTCAATCTAGATCTCTACGATATTATTGATTTTGTACTGTACTGTACAGTATATCCCTGTTGATTTAAAACTAAAGTGTTTGACAAAAGGGTGCGTAGTCGTTTATTTAGCTTTAAAAATCGTAGAATTGAGCTAGAACAAAATAAAAATTTTTGCAACTATTGTTTTTTGGCACCAATCTATCGGTATGCCCAATTTTATCCAGACGTAAGGGGAACTGTAGATATGCCTGTTCATCAATAACTCAAAAACTATAAGATGTAGGTAAATTTTAATTTTTGGAAATTGTGCGCAGGATCAATATGAAAAAACTAATTTCTGGATTTTGAGAAATTTTGTCTTATTGATTTTTTAAAATTCTTTAATTGTGAAATTGTGATGATTTGAAATTCATTAATCTCAGCAACGGCTCAATGGATCGGGGTGATCTCAACTTTGTTCGAATTGTCTTTTAAAATACTAAAGATTATTTGCTTGAACCGATCCTGTATATCGTGCACAGAATTTTCTAGGTTAAAAATATATTTTCTCTATGTATTTAATTTATATTTATACATGTTTTATTGTTTTACACCTTTACCTATATTTTCATAATTGTCAACTGCAATGACATTGGGATGTCTATGTTAGTATTTTATATTATTATATTGGTAATAATTATTATATTTATATTGCTATACAATTTGCAATTATAAAAGTAATTATAATTTACATTTAAGGTTAATGTTATAATATTAATTTCAAATTAAAGTTCCCAAATATAAATTAATCACTATAAAAATGTAAGTTACTTAGTCTATTTATATTAGTTTACAGCTTTAATTTAAAATCTACTAATCAAATATAATATTTATCCACTAATCAATATTTCACATTTTTATACTATTTATTATGTACTTACTAAATAATTTTTAATTAAATTTATTTAGACTTTTGTTTTCATCAGCCAAACAAATCGTTGGCATGTATGCTATGTCTAAACCTCGTGGCCATAACCACAATATTGATACCATATTTACCATCAATCGGTATAATATACATAAATTTTGGTGTCTATGGCATAGGATTCAGTTGTATTAATGTTGTATTTGTCGTATGGATTGCCGACCTCTGGGGACAGGAGTGTGGACCATACATACAAGCATTTGAATTCACCACTAGTATAGCCGGTATAGTCGCACCATTATTTGTGACGCCATACCTACCATCTGATGAAATGTATTTCCAAGCTAATAATGATAATAATACTGGTGCTTTTGAGCAAGTTATATATGATGCAAAGTCTACACTAATAATACCATTCGTAATAACCGGAGTATTAATCGGCGTATTTGGCATTTTATTAGGCTATGAGTATTTGTTTAAAACATGTTATTCGCGGAATATTCCGGATTCTGGTAACCCTAACGATATTAATAACCAAAATCATGTTAATAATACTGTTGATAATAATGAAGAAAATACTGATAATTCGTTTAAAAGTCGAGTTCAAAAGGTTTGGCATAATTTTGTCGTCAATTTTCAGACACAATTAATGCCCACAAAACGCATACTAGTGCTCATCTGCCTGTGCGCTACACTCGAGTCGATGTTCACTGGACTCCAGACGTCACTACAGAATAATATCACAGAATTTGTAGAGAAATGTGCGCTACATATGAGCGCCCAGTTTGGGTCCTTCCTGAGCACCTGTATCTCAATCGCTATGGCTGTCAGTAGAGGTCTGGCTATACCGCTATCGACATACATATCCCCGAAAATTGTAATAATTTGTGGACTATTTGTGGTACTATTATCGCAAATGGTATTGATTCCCGGCAATACCACACTACCTATTTTATGGACAGGTAGCCTGGTATATGGGCTAGGTATCGGACCTATGTATGCTTCAGTATATCAAATGGTGAAACAAATAACCCCGCTAACTGAGTTGGTAGCCACGATGTTTGTGATTGTAACCGGGGTGGTTGAAATGGTTATACCTTTAATATTAGGCAATTATATGGAAATTAATGAGTTTTCTATGGTTTATATGAATTTTGTTTTAATTGTACTAGCTGTGATTATTATTACAGCGATTCAATTGTTATTAAAAATATACGAAATGAATTAAACATTTAAAAATATAAATGTATAGATGACTATTAGATTGATTTTGTTTGAGAAATTGCATTACACATAATACAGTATTATCCATAGATTGCAGTTATTATTAACATACTTTATTTTGTTATTAATGTTAAATTATTTTTGATAATTTTTCTATAACTCTCATAATATGTATTCATTAATTAAATAATTTATTTTATATAAACTGCTTAAAACTGGTGTATATTAATAAAAACTAGCAATTTATAATACTCGTACATTAAATAAAAATAGCCAAGTCATATAAAACAATTTCAAAATACTATTATTATAATATCAAATAAAATAATGAGTTAAAATATTGTTTTAAAATTATATTTGCTGGATTTTTAATTATTTAATAATAAATAATTTATCTTTTTATTCATTAATCCATTATTTACTAATTAGGGATTAATTTATACTTATTATGGAGTCTAATAACAATGTTATGACCAGAAAATACAAATTATTTTTAACGATAACGTTATGTATTATGAATTTCATAAGGGTAAGTTGTCATATTTAGTTAATTTTAATTATTTATTAATTTATAAGCTTGTTAGAAAATATAACATACAAAATGTTTGCTTAATTTTAATTAGCTGATGTCAGTGTAAAATATAAAATCTATTTTAATTATATAAATTATAGTAAAATAATTAAAATTAAAAAATCTACACTTTAACATTTTTAATAAACTAGGTGTTATATTAAAATAATGTTTAGTATCTCATCGATGAAATTATTGGACCAACAATGACACCTATGGAAGATATTTATAATACAACATTGAATGTGATCTCGGTCACTAATACAATAGCATCTGTTAGCTATCTTGTGAGTACCTTGGGTATGTATCATTATAACATATTGAATATTCTCAATTAACATGATTGTATTTTATTTTCCATGAACAATCTATTAAATATCAAGCTTTTGGAAATATCAATATAAATAAACCAATAGTATGTTCCATATGTTTCGTATTGAGTGGTCTTGGTTGTGGTATAGTGCCTGATCTGGTTTATATTAGCTTGTTAAAATTGGACAAACTTATATCCAGCATTGGAATGAGTGGCCTACAAATCCTGTTAAATGTATGGGTTATGGAGTTATGGGGCACCGAATGTGGACCCTATATACAGGCCATTACGTGCATCGGTGGTGTCGCGGGCATAGTGTGTCCACTCGTAGTTCAACCGTTTCTATCAAAAACCAGGGTTTGGATCCCATATATGTTTATAGGTGTAGCAAACGTAATTTGTGGACTTGCATTGCTGATTTTAAACTTTGTAAAACCGTATGATACCAAACAATTTAAAATTTCAACAAATAGCGTCACAAGTGAAAATAAATTACGACTAATATTTAATAAGTTGTTAAGCGATTTCAGGGTTCAAGTAATACCCACAAAGTCAGTGTTAATGGTTGTAATAATAGCCGGATGTATACAATTTTGTCAAGGTAGTTTGCAAGGTACAATGCTCTCGTACATTTCCACGTTTGGACAAGGCATGCATTTGAGCGAATCGAAATCATCCTATTTAAACACTGTATTATATTGTGGATTACTTGTTAGCCGTATTGTTGCTACATTATTTGCTAACCGAATATCACCGTTATTTATGCAATACACTGGTTTAACGTTAATAACCATGGCGATAATTGTATACATAATCTGCGCCCAATATTCTCAGTACGTATTATGGGTTACGTTAGTCGTGTATGGGTTAGGGTTGGGTCCCTTAACTGGTTCTATATTTCAATTGGTGTCGAAAATTACCCCGTTTACTAATATGGTGGGCGTGGTTATTTTGTTTATAGGCAATTGTAGTGGGATAATATATCCGTTAATTTTGGGTAACGCTATGGAAGCTAATGTGTACTGGCTGTTTTATTTGAATGCGATTTATGTAGGTATTTGTGTAATGCTATTGATCACTATTCAGGTAATTATGTTAAAATGTTTAAAAATTGATAATGGTTCATTGGCATCAGGGTAAACTTAGCTTTTAATTTTATAATTAAACTAACTAGAAAATTTAGTTTATAATTTAAATAATTAATTTGCAATGTGTAATGCTTATTTATTAAATAAAAATAGCAAAGTCACATAAAGTACTGTATTAGTAATACAGTATAATGAACACTTGTAATTACATATAATAATATTTTAAATAAATGTTTTAAAATTATCGTGTTAAATATTTAATTATTAAATAATAAATAATTTTATAATTTTATTTACTAATTAGTTATTTAATAATAAGGGATTAATTTATACTTATTATGGAGTCTAATAACAATGTTATGACCAGAAAATACAAATTATTTTTAACAATCACTTTATGTATTATGAATTTTATAAGAGTAAGTAGTTGTACCTATTTAATTTATTTATAATCTTGTTATAAATGTATCATGCACAATGTTTGCTTAATTTTTACTAGGCAGGGTCCCGGTGAAGTAAACAAATTTAGTTTAGTTATAATAATATTTAAAATTTAATAAAATTTATTATTAACACATTTTGATAAGCAAGGCATTATATTGAAGTTAACATGTTTAGTTATCCATCGACGAAATTGGTGGACCAACAATGACACCCATGGAAAATGTGTACAATACTACATTGAATGTGATCTCGGTCACTAATTCAATAGCATCTGCTAGCTATTTTATAAGTACTTTGGGTATGGATTATTATAACATTAACATTTTTAAATTAACATGTTGTCTATAAATTACGTAGCTTTTGGAAACCTTAATATAAATAAACCAATAGTATGTTCCATATGTTTCGTATTAAGTGGTTTATGTTGTGGTATATTGCCTGATCTGGTTTATATTAGCTTGCTAAGATTGGTCAGATTTATATGCGGCACAGGTCTGAGTGGCCTACAGGTGCTGTTAAATGTATGGGTTATGGAGTTATGGGGCACCGAATGCGGACCCTTTATACAGGCCATCACGTGTATAGGCGGTGTTGCGGGCATAGTGTGTCCACTCGTAGTTCAACCGTTTCTATCAAAAACCAGGGTTTGGATCCCATATATGTTTATTGGTGTAGCCAACGTAATTTGTGGACTGACTTTGATTATTATAAATTTGATTGAATCGTATGAAGCCCAGACATTTAAAATTTCAACAAATAACGTTACAATTGAAAATAGATTACGACTAATAATTAAGAAACTAATTAACAATTTTACGGTTCAAGTAATGCCGATAAAGCTAGTACAGGGCGGCCAAAATATGGCAACCCTACTTTGATTTTAATTTATTTTAATACTAACTTGTTTATTTTATTCATTTATTTACTAAATTGTAGCTGGATAGTTAGGGTTTTGTTTGGTATATGATTT
>CAJPVJ010001514.1:0-16135 GCA_905397405.1 Oppiella nova | reverse complement strand
AATCACTATGTCAATATGTTTATAACTGGATTTACGGGACTAGCTCATGATATTTGCCGATTTTGATCAATTCAATTTGTGGATAGGGATATATAGTTTGTTTTAATACCCATTCTAATTGCATGATTTACTGACAGAACACGATGTTCCCCACTTAGATTATAAATAAATCTAGCATGTAAGAGTATATTTACGAATTAGTCAGTAACCATATGAATGCATTTTATAATATCATTCAAAAATGAGTTTATTTAAAATCTGTAAAAAAACATTAACAATAAATTAAATAATACATTACTCATTATAAATATTCAATTTATAAAATTATATTATTCAGTTCAATGTCTATTATAAGGCGTACACTTAATTTGCTATTAAAAACATTCAATCATATTTTTTATATCATTTTTAAAAAAATTTATTTTTGTCTTGGTATGGTAGTTTTTACAAAATTTACTCATTGTTAAAAATATGTACAAATTTGACTAATTTGAATTTAATTTAAATATAGTTTTAAACAATTATCGGAGACTGGTCACCATGCACATTATAATAATCAATTTAATCTACGATATCAGCCATGGAGACAGAGATAATTTAGTGAATTCAACTAGTCACATTAACGTTGATACATCTCACAAAATCAAACTTGGTGAATTGTTTCGTAATGGATTTGTAATAACTGTGCTAGGTTATCTGTTAGGGGCAGTGTGCGTTATATTTGAAATATTCTTTTATAATCCAAACAACTATCATAAAATATTTTTATATAGAAATAAATTTAATAAAAATATTCATCAAGGAAATATAATAAATTTTAAACACCATGTATGTCGACGCATTAGGAATTCATGTTTTGAATGAAAAGCATAATTAACATCAAAATATGATTTAATTTTTAAATCAATAATAATATCTCATTTCCAATTAGATTACTGAATTTTATCCCATGTCATTTACATTGTTTTATTTAAATTTACAAATTTTACACAACTATCATGATAAAAAATGTTTATTAGACTGGTAAATAAATGTTTGCGGTATAATTAATTTTGTAAAAATATTCATTTTATGTTGGATTGAATATAACAGTCGTTAATTAATGTTAAATAGAAATTACTAAATTACTTTAAATTTTATATTTTAATTACAGTTAGCAATTTTATAAATTTTAAATTAGGCATTTTGATATTCCCAAAATTAAAATGATTCGTGATTTAAATTATTGCATTTTTCAAGTTGTAATATTATATTATTACCCTGCTGAACCACATATTGACAAACGTTTATCTCAATCCAATTAAATAGTATAAGCGCACATTTTTTTAATTAATAACATTTATTGTGCATTGATTGACCCAGGTGTAAAATAGACTTGTTTTTATTTTGAGTTCATAAGGTCTCTGAAATATAGTATCAATTGTTATATAATGTTTATATTCTTGGATAATCCTCGTCGAATTACCATAAACCAAATTGTATCAGTCAAAATTATAAAACTGTCTAAATTTTAAATTATCCTCTTAATATGATATTAGTATAATCAGTAATATAAATACAATTTAATGTATAAAGTGTACAGTTTAATAAATAATATTTCCTAATATTTTATTTAAATACGTCTCACATTAACTTTTAATGAATTTATCAATTTAATTATTGTTAAGTAGTTGATAGCATATTAATAATAAATAAAATAAGATAGCAATTTGTTATTTTAATAAGGTTTTAAAATAAAATTCTTATAAATATAAATACTTCACCTAAAATTCATTATATTTATTCAAAAAATAGTTTAGTATTATTAATTAATAAAATATTATTACTTAATAAATATTAAATCATTAAATCTATGTGTATTAAAGTTGGTAGGAACATGATGACCATTGTATTAATATTTAATAAAAATTATCAATTATTTTTATTAAAATTACAGTTTATTAAATATTTATTTTATCTTATTAATATTATTCTTGATGATTTAATAAAAATCATTATTCAACGTGTTGATAAACTCAAATTTTGCATTTTTAACATATAAATATTTTTATTTATTGTTTAACAAACTCTCCGATGATCTGGGTAGAATTATTATCATCCATATTGGGGCATACCTTATTTTCAAGCACACTGACCACCAATGGACCGAGATAAAACTGGTACATAGACGGGTGCGACAAATGGTATTGCTCTTGACCCGAAAATGCCCTTTCACCAATCACCACGTCCACATTACCCAGGTCAACGGCTCGCATAATTTGCCCACCGAGAAGTACGTAGCAGTTAGAGGTGGGCCCGATACCCATCTGGTCCTCCCGGAGCTGTAGGCATGAGTTCCCATCGAACTGTTCGGTTAGACTCCGGAAAGCATTTTGTATTTTTTGGGCGTTTTGTTTGGCGGTAGCCGTCGGGACGTTAAACAGATATTGTATGGTATAGTCCGATATGCGAGCCTCGTCTATATGGTCCAGTATATGCTGACCCTGGTGTTATTGATTTAGAAAATTATTATGTTTTAATATATGAATTATTTTGATAAATTAAAATAAATGAGAATTATTTAGTTATTTTTGAAATAAACTTATTGATTTATAATTAATTGTAATATAATCATGATCATAAATACCGCCGCGGTAATTTGTAAATTATGGGCAACATGTTTTCCGTTTGTATGTTGCATTACAACTAATAAAATAACTACCAAAAACATTTTAATTTTTGAAATTATCAATTAAATTATAAAATAAACTATTGTTTTGCAACTGTACTGTAAAAGTATATTAAACATTTTATGAAATCTTGTATTTATACAATAAAATAATCAACTATAGTACAAAACCCATGTGCATGAATTCCCATATTCAATAAGTGACCTACTTAATGTTTATTTGATAATTTAATCATTTGAAGTTCACTTTCATAATTTTAATGAAATACTAATTATCTATCTAATCTATATATCAGTATTATATTTTATTTATAATATTTTTACTAGCTGTAATATTTATCTTTAATTGAATTAAACAATTAACCACTATTTATTTATGTAATTGTCTCGGTTATTGTTTTCCTATTACTTTGATTTTTGTTTAAAAAAGATCTGTTATTGAATGACCATGGAAAGTATAAAAGTTTATATTGTTTGTAACAAACCTGATTAAATCTGTAAATGTTTTTCAAAATACTATATATAATTTTGACTGTTATAAATGTTTTAATAGTTTTAGAATTTAATATATATTATAAACCTTTATGTTTATATCAAATTATATTATTTACATTGAGCTATACAGTATTTAATCTTGTGCATAAACATGGTTAAAAATATGTTATCTATAAAATATGTACATTTTGACATTTTTCAGTAAAATGTAATATTTGTACATTTGTTATAATTCATGTAATCATTTAAATAAATAAGAGATAAGACCAAAAATTTATAAAAATATTAATCGTTAATGTTTTGTTGTTTTGTTTCATTTATTACAGTTTTAAATTATCCAGTATATTTTATACATAATTTATAAAAGTACAATACGTTAAGGAAAACCATTATTATTTTATTATTGATAGAGTCAACTTGTTGATTAATAGCAAATTAATAAAAACTTTATATCTCTATTAAAAGTTTTATTTTAATTAAAAACATATGTTAATTATTTTTATTTGACTATCTGGTTTAAATTTGCCATTATGTTTATTAATTGATAGAGTATTTAGTGTGTATGAATGAAATTCATTGAGAATTTTATAAAAATTAATTATTTTAATAACAAAAATTAAAGTTATTCTAAAATTATAGTTAATTTTCAAATATTTGTATTATATCTGTTATGCATTATATTACAAATAACAGAAACTTTAATTAAAATCAACTAGCTTAAAACATCCCGTTTATTGATTTCACGTATATTATTTATATAAAATAATATTTTAAATATTTTTTATGACAGTTTATTAAATTAATTTACAAGTTGTTAATTTTATATATTAAAACCCTGTTTAATAAATAAAATAAAAAAGTTAAATTCTCTTATTAAGTATAAGTGAAACCGTAATTAATTTTTAAAATACAAGATATTAAAACAATTCAAATGTGTTTTATATTTCATTGGTTAAAATAATCAATTTCTTGAAAATTAATAAATTCTGTTTATTATTTTTTGTATATAAATAAATATTTGTTATAATTGAACTATAAATAATCTTGTTCAAAAACACTGTAAGGAATATATGATTTTTATTGATAACAGATTTTCAAGCGTTTCCTTGAATATGACCTTTATCACCTGTGCTACCTAAACAACACTTGGTGGTATATTTGATACTATGACATTTACCATGCATTTAAAGTATAAATATATCACTGTTGATGATAAATATTTTATTAAAAATTAAATGTTTACTAGATCAATATAAGAGTTAAACAACAGAGACAAGGGCTTATCCCAATTTATAACAACAAATATTGATTGTTAATGTTTATTGTTATTTCGTGTCATTTATTACAGTTTTAAATTAAAGAGTAAATAATAAAATGTTTTTATAAATAATAATCGCCAGGTTTCCTTGATTTTATTTAAGGAGCCCTGACTTTACCTGATGAAAGGTGATCATCCAGTAGTCACTCCCGACTTTCAACTTGTGAGGAGGTGTCCGGGGAGTGACAGTGCGAGGGATACTCTGGTGTCCGTCTATGGGACTCGAATAGAGTACTCCCTCCGCTGCTAACCTCTCTCTACAACTCCTTAACCTAAAGGCTAAGCTTAATGCGGAGACCCTATGATATGAGCTAACTGTCCCTCCTTTTCATAAGATATTGCTGATTAGATATTTGATACTATGACATTTACCCTGGTTTCCATTTACTTTGGAGATAAATATTTTATTTAAAAATTAATGTTTACTAACTCAATAATAAATTACGAGTTTAATTTTTCAAATAAATAGTAAAAATATAAATTGTTAATGTTTATTGTGATTTTGGGTTTTTGATTACAGTTTTGAATTAAGTAGTTTATTTTATACGTATTTTATAAAGGTACAAAATAATCATTATTTGACTATGATAAATAAAAGCAAAATTTTTAAACATTATTAATATTATTTTGATTTGTAAAAATTATTGATTAAAAAAATTGGTATAAACTTTTATCAGTTAAAAAATACTTTTTATTATTTTCAACATTAAATTTGAACAATGTTTGATGATAACATTAAACTTATTTAGTTTGCTTTTGTGATACCTAAGGATCTGTTAAAATTAGTAATATATGAATGCTTTCACGGAAAAGAACTTTCTGTTGTAGGCATAAAAAACTGTAATACATAAGCAATGCATAGGATACACACAATCAAAGTTTTATACAAAGTGTTGTACTTATTTAGTGTTTATAAAATGAATACATGTTTAATTAACAATCTAAATTTAATGATAAATAATTATGAAATATATATTAATTAAAATATAAAATAAATTGTTATGAAAAGTGTTTAAATTCGTGTGATAAACCTTTTTTATAAAACAAATCAAAGTTAGTGTATGTATTGCTATATAGTTTTTATGCCTACAACAGAGAGTTCTTTTCCGTGAAAGCATTCATATGTATTTTATATAAAATTTGTAATTTATCAAGACTGTAATTGCCTTGCTTAATATAAAATAGTATGTCTCATAAACCTGATTGGTTTAATATTTGAATGTTCATCATCAAATGGTGTTTAACCTAGTAAAAAAGATTTTAATTTACAAATAACAATACGTTTATTGATTTCATATTTAATATTAAAATAAGATTATATTTTAAGATTTTATGACAACATATTAAATTAGTTTATAAGTTGTTGATTTTATATATTAAAATCTTGTTTAATAAATAGAATAAAATATAACTTCAATTTTGTTATAATAATAAATAAAACAGTAATTAAATTTTAAAATACATAATATGTGCTAGGGAATGTTGAAGGGAACTCTGTAGACTTAATTAATAATACAGTATTAATATTGATTAAGGTTTGTTGAAATATCAATACAATAAACAATAAAGCATTCAATGATAATTATTTTAAAACATTAATGTACAGAGCTCCCTTCAACTGTCCCTAGCACATATTATACCAATTTATTATTGTGTTGTTTATCATTGGAGAATAAGCCCGATCGGTTTTTATTAATTTTAAACGTATTTATAAAGTGTTAACTTTATGTAAGATGTAGGTTTCTATATCTATTTTCTTATGAAATATACTAGAATTTCATTGAATAATTCATTGAATGCAAGTTTTATTTGACGGCGTTTTTAAACAGTTTTGAAAATGTTTTTAAAAATGTTTTTTATTACAACATAAAAAGCAAAAGCCTTAACATTTTCTCATTACATTTATACTCCATTTTCCTAAACATATGGGAGACGTGAATGACTTAATTAATTGGAGGAACTAGAGGACAGGTATTTGGAGTACAGGAAAAACTGTAGTACAGATGGAACTGTAGTATAGGTGGAACTGGAGTTACTCTAGTTAGCCTACATTCCGTTGGCGCTGGTGTCGCCATATAACAAGATATAGTCTTTCATTATGCATTAATAATGTAAATTTTTCATTAAATACAGATTTTTTAAATTTTGATACAAATTGTTTTATTTTATTTATAAAATACTACTACTACTACATCTACAAAGTTGATGATAAATATTTTATTAAAAATAAATGTATATTAAATAGATAGTGCATTGCTATCCTAACCGCCAATGAATAATAATAATATAAATTGTTAATTTTTATTGTTATTTGGTGTCATTAGTTACAGTTTTCAATTATAACGTATATTTTAAGCGTATTTTATAAAAGTACGAATTGGTAAATAAAAACATAATATTTAAAAACTATTAATATTATTTTTTGGATTTGTAAAGTTAATTTATTGTTTAAAAACAAATTTGTAAAAACCTTTATCAGTTTATATAAAGAACTTTTTCTGTTATTGTTTTACAAAACTAAATTTTAACAAGCACCTTCCCAATACTGGCACCAGTATGTAGATACTAAAATTTAGAAATTTAAACTTTTAGTAATTACTAATTGTGTAATAAAATACTCACTTCAATGGCGTCGACAACAGTATGAATGCCATTAAACTGAAAGTTTGGTCCAAAATCTGTGATTATTTTCAACTCATTTTTGTCGTATAATTCATACAATTCTTTGAGGTATTTGTCAAATAAATGGCTAAAACTCCGGAACCGAAAGCCGACCAAAGTTTGCGATTTTGATAAAAGCTATCAAAATTTTTAAAATTATTAATTTGTATTAAAATTGTCAAAATTAAATAAATAAGAATGTATTTGTTTTAGAGACATGTAATAAAACTACACATGTATTAAACTTATTTTTGTTTGTTTAAAATTTAAATTACCAAAAATATATTTCTAGGATTACCTTCATTTTATAGTTTCTAAATTAAAAGTAATAATTTATATTTTATTTTTTATATTAGTTTGTGAATGTGTAAGCGAGTGTGTGTGTGGGTTGGGTGGGTGTGTGTGAGATAGATAGATAGATAGATAGATAGATAGATAGATAGATAGATAGATAGATAGACTTAAACACACCTTCATATNATAGATAGATAGATAGATAGATAGATAGATAGATAGATAGATAGATAGATAGATAGATAGATAGATAGATAGATAGATAGATAGATAGATAGATAGATAGATAGATAGATAGATAGATAGATAGATAGATAGATAGATAGATAGATAGATAGATAGATAGATAGATAGATAGATAGATAGATAGATAGATAGATAGATAGATAGATAGATAGATAGATAGATAGATAGATAGATAGATAGATAGATAGATAGATAGATAGATAGATAGATAGATAGATAGATAGATAGATAGATAGATAGATAGATAGATAGATAGATAGATAGATAGATAGATAGATAGATAGATAGATAGATAGATAGATAGATAGATAGATAGATAGATAGATAGATAGATAGATAGATAGATAGATAGATAGATAGATAGATAGATAGATAGATAGATAGATAGATAGATAGATAGATAGATAGATAGATAGATAGATAGATAGATAGATAGATAGATAGATAGATAGATAGATAGATAGATAGATAGATAGATAGATAGATAGATAGATAGATAGATAGATAGATAGATAGATAGATAGATAGATAGATAGATAGATAGATAGATAGATAGATAGATAGATAGATAGATAGATAGATAGATAGATAGATAGATAGATAGATAGATAGATAGATAGATAGATAGATAGATAGATAGATAGATAGATAGATAGATAGATAGATAGATAGATAGATAGATAGATAGATAGATAGATAGATAGATAGATAGATAGATAGATAGATAGATAGATAGATAGATAGATAGATAGATAGATAGATAGATAGATAGATAGATAGATAGATAGATAGATAGATAGATAGATAGATAGATAGATAGATAGATAGATAGATAGATAGATAGATAGATAGATAGATAGATAGATAGATAGATAGATAGATAGATAGATAGATAGATAGATAGATAGATAGATAGATAGATAGATAGATAGATAGATAGATAGATAGATAGATAGATAGATAGATAGATAGATAGATAGATAGATAGATAGATAGATAGATAGATAGATAGATAGATAGATAGATAGATAGATAGATAGATAGATAGATAGATAGATAGATAGATAGATAGATAGATAGATAGATAGATAGATAGATAGATAGATAGATAGATAGATAGATAGATAGATAGATAGATAGATAGATAGATAGATAGATAGATAGATAGATAGATAGATAGATAGATAGATAGATAGATAGATAGATAGATAGATAGATAGATAGATAGATAGATAGATAGATAGATAGATAGATAGATAGATAGACTTAAACACACCTTCATATTGATGTCTGGAATGGTAACAACGGGTGAGTCGTTGTTCTCATACTTATAACCACTGATTGAACCGACGATTACTAGTCGACCGCCGACTGCCAGGTGTTTGAACAGCGTTTCAAACGTCTGACCGCCGATTGTCTCCCAAATCACGTCAATCCCCGACTAAATGAGTCGCAAAAACACAAAACAATAATTTCAACAAAGCTTTTCGGTTAGTAATGAACACAGACTTTGTATTCACGGCTCAGGACTTCATCCAAATTCTCGGTCCTGTAGTTAATCACACGATCGCAGCCCAACTCCTTCAGCACCTGTATCTTCGCCGGTGCCGACGATAAGCCAATCACGTGACAGCCTTTCCGTTTAGCCCATTGAACACCGATGTGACCTGGGTGCAAAACAAATTGGATAAATAGTTGAATATACCTGTTGATATGCTTGTTAATTTTTTCCCTACATACCTGTGCCACCGGCAGCAGCGGTTATTAATACAGTTTCACCATGCGCTATGTGGCCAGCCTGTTTTTGGATTTGAAAACCGCTATTAAAATTTAAATAAGTTAAAATTTATCGTGTTAATTTACATGATCCAGGCCAATGGTAGCAGTGAGTCCGCAATCTAGTAGTGCCAGGTATTCCGGTTTATTGCCGGGTAGTGGCTTGAATTCATCCGGTCTAATGTACTATTAACAGGGTAAATGAGAGTTAAAATTAAAATTAAATGTACATCTCATAATTTAAATATATAGCTTTATATAATAAAAATAATTTTGGTAAACTATGAAATATAAATTAAAAGTAATTATAATTTAATTTAAGATAATTTTATCATAGTATAATGCTAAGTTTACAGTATCGCAAGTTAAAATTATTTATCTCATTTCGACCCTGTTAGAAAATATTATTTTACTCTTAAATAGGTACATACAATATACTCGGCGTATGCTTTTGGCGGTACAGCAAATACTAAACCAACTTGCCCAACTGTTAATCCATTAATACCTTGTACATTTTTACCAAAAGATTCTATCATGCCTAGGCCCTGAAAAGTAAAATTAACAATGTAGAAATTTATCAAAAATATATTTGTCGTGAAATACAAACTTCTAGTCCGATATCAAAGGGTAGTTTCCCGTCAGCGGTCAGGTATCTACCGGCAATTATGTTCATATCCGTGGCGTTCACACCGGCGTACAGATTGCGCACAAGTATCTCATTTTCTGACGGCTCCCTCAGTGGCACCTCTACTACCTGTGCGGCAACGCGAGCACTGGTAGATAATTTCAATACCGATACTTTCTTATAGGTTTTGGCTGACATTATATCTGATAAATATAGAAATAAAATGAACTTGGTTGATAAAATATTTTATAAGTTAAGTCTACGAAATGATCCTTTAGAAATTAAACTAATTTTAATTAGTATTTTATTTTATTTTATGTTTTGTATTACAGTTTCTAGAAAATAAATATATAATATATTATACATTTATATATTAGATGTATTTATATGAGCATGCATAAGAGTTTTGATTGCTTAAACAAACTAAACTTATTACATACCGTATAATAGACAGCAAACATTTGATGAAAAATTATTTTAATATTAAAAAAATATAAATTCTAATAATTTTTCAAATATGTTAATCCTAACAATATTGGGAGCAAAATATTATAAGTATGAATAAATTTGTGCATGATTATCTAGATTATTTTATTATACAGTATTAATGTTCTATAGAACCTGGAATATAACTTGCTAGCGAATAATTTAATATCTGAAAATATAAATATTAAAATTAATATTACTTGTTATGTGTAGATGGCATCCAGTATAATATACTTATATAAATACAATATATTTCCTTATAATATAATGCATAGAAAAAATTAAATTTAAAACTTTTTCATGACAAATACTTAATATTAAATTAATAAAAATTGTTTGCTTAAACTTTTTAATTAAATAAAAAGTATTTAGTAAACATTAACTACAAATAGAGTATCTAATCCAATTAATTAATTTGTTATACAACTACATAATATTAACAATATTACAAAAAAATTTACAGTATTTTAAAAATACAACATTAACAATCAGACTGTATTATATATAAATTATAAATAAGTTATATAATTTAAATGATACATAATTACCTTGCTCACAATGGTTGATGACTTTATAATAGATTTATAATAACTATGTTATAATAAATTGTCAATCACACTATTTATACTTAAACTAGTAAATGGCATTGATCAGAGCATTTCTACATTAAAGTACTTTTCACATTCACCTACATGTGCCTTATAATTAACAGGGACTGTTTGTAAATTACGTCTGTGAATTTTTAGCATTTTTTATAATAGATATGTTTTATAAACCGGATTAATTAATCATGTACACAATTTACACATTGTTATAGAAATAGCTATTACAAATAAATCATGAGCTATCAGTATAGGTTAGTAAAAGTCAAGGAATGTACAGGGTAATTATGTCAAGTGCATTGAGTGGCTTACATGTATTGAGTGAATTCATAACAAAAACTTTGTTGTTATAGTAATCGCGATATTATTAGAGACTCGCGAGTCGTATACTAATGAGAAATGTAATACAAAAAGACATTTATTTTTTGTAGATTTTTATTTCACTTTTTATTGTGTTTTATATTCTGTGCAAACATTTGATTGTAAAGTAAAAGTAAAATTATTTTTATAACAAAATGTCTATTCGTTTATGAAAATATATATGTGTTTATAATATTTTAAAAATTATATTTTGTTTGGTAAGTAATTGTATTTTTTGTATTTAATACTAATTTTATAATAAGTTTTTAAGACTACAGTGTATTATAAATATATAAAATACTATTTATAAAAATTAATATTACCAATATATTTTTATAAATGTTGTTTGTTTTGTAAATACCTTTATAATTGGTAATATAAATTTTAGCTTATTAATATATTGTATAGTATACCTTTAATGTAACTAAAAATGAGTTTAATTATAATTAATTATCTATTAATTTTGCATAAATAATACGTTATAATACTAATCAAATTTTATTATAATACAGAATAATATAATTTTTTAAATATCAAACATCTAATAGTAACAAAAAATTAAAAATATTTTCAAAAGGTTTTTAATACAGATTATTTTATTAAGCATATACAAAATACTTATATAATATATTGTACACAATTATATAACTATTTACATAATTAATAAAACATACTACACATAGCATTAGTTAAATAAAATATTATTTTAGTTTAGTTTATAAACTTCAAAGTTATTGTTATCTATGAAACCCATGATATCTATTCATTAGTCATATAGCGATTGCAATACAATTAATAAACACTTGTATTACTATGGGTTACATGACAACCACATGTATGTAATAATGATTATTATTGTTTTTATGTATTCTGTATTGAGCTATGATTTTGAAATCACATAAAATTAAAAACATTTCAATGTTTTATAAGCAAAACAATATTTAAGTTTTTATAAATAGTTGTTTCACTAATATTAATTACTCCCAAATTAATAATTTACAGTTTAAATTAATAAATAGGAACGCCATTTAATTTTAGTACAGTTTTTACGGTATATTATTTATTTATAAATAAATAAATTAATAATGTTAATATAGCATTAAGTCATTTAAAATAATTGTAATAATATATAATTTATTTATAACATATTTAAAATAGTTTATCTAGTTTATAACAGTAAGTATAATTATAATATTGTCCCCTAAAATCATTAATTAGGTTTTATATTATAAATAAAACTTTAGATGATTATTTAATTTAATTTATTTTAAAAACCACCAGGTTACAAATGGCGTACAAGGAGTTTGAGTCGGATTTTAACAAATTTCTCGGCAATCATAGGAAGTCCACCAGAGATGGCATAAAACGGACGTTTAGTCGCCAACTGTCTCGGGTCAGCCAAACTGACATAACACCTGGCAATGAGCACCTCCTAAAACTACTAGCCCACCCGGATGCTTCACTACATGACCCACATGTGATTAATAAATATGAGCCTGATACTAATGTGCCTGGAAATAATGAGACTGTTATTGATAATAAATTACGTGTACATTCTGACCAAAAATTATCGGAACATTATGTTAAGAAAATTGATGGTTGGGTCAAAGAGTATACAAACATAAGTATCAAGGACAATTCAGAGTTTATTAATCTACAATGGAGTGACCTACGTGATAAGTTAAATAAAATTATGGCCATAAATAATGACAATAATAATACCACATACAATGGCTACACTAATGTGTATACAGAGTTTTTGGACCAAAACAAGCAAGATACAATTACTAACCAGCTCAAAAAACTGATCCCGGATCATATATGGGATATGAAACCCCTGTACTCGGGAAAGTATATATTTACCGAGTTTCGGGTATTCACCAGTGACTGGGAAACGGTTGGAAATAAATATTTTAACCACCAAAAATATGAGCAAGCACTAATATGCTATGTGAAACCTGGCAACCTAAACACTGTGATATTAGAGCGTGCTCATAAATTGTTTTATTTTCGCAAATACGATGAATGCCTACTATATTGTCGATACGTACTTAATGTCAATAAATATTGCCCCGAAGCGGTACATATGATTTTGAAAATTGCTCTGGCTACTATTATTAACGCCACGACTAAAAATGACAATGGTAATACTAAATTTAGCGACTTATTTGGACCCATAGTGTGTGCAGCATATTATTACCGCGATGAATTAGAAATACAACAATTAATGTTTGAACAATTAGCAGCAAGGAACTTGTACTTCGAGTGCCGTGCCATGTTGAATGAAAATAGTGAGCTTGCACAATTAATTCGCGCCAAAAATGGACAGTTAGTTGACGTAATTTATTTCAAATGCGATGACCAGAACTACGAGGAACTCCGGGCACTGGTATTCAACTTCCGGTTTAAGGACAGCGCGATATACATGCAAAGGTACCGGTGCTCTAAGGCTATTAACGGGCTATATATGGAGTTGAGCGGCAATAGACAGTTGGATGACATGGGTGATAATTTACGAGCTATGCTACTGGTGCTCAAAGGGTGTGCCCTACTGTACGAACAGGATTACCATAACTCATATGAGAGTTTACGGGAGGCGCTGTTCATATATCCCGTTACCGATTGTTTTGATGCCATAATTTATTTACTCAAGGACAATCACGCTAATTCAGCCATTGAACATTTGTTAAGTTTTATCCGGATTGAGGACTTACACGCTCCCGGTGCTCATAAGTACGTGGATATGCTTAAAAGCAACACGGTGCTAAACACATTAATTGAATATGAGAAAGTAATTCATAGTACGAAGTACCATGATAATAAAAGTGCACTGGATAAAGCTATGCTTTATATTGACTTGACAATTGAATGTGGTTACCCAATTGTGATTATAAATAGTTTAAGCATGGCCAGCTATTATTTATTGCAATATATGCTTGATTATACTGATGATGAAGTGGACAGTTACCTGGCTAATTTATACGCATATCGGAACTGTATTTGTGAATTAACCGAGATTGTACTGTATTTTGCCAGAGTGTATATGGATCCAATTAGCGTGACCAACTATTGTCAATTGAGTTTTTATTTAATCAACCGTGCACATATAACTCTAGCCAAACAAATTAAATTAACTAAACGTGACAAATATGATCTGGACCAAATTAGTCGACCACAAAGTGAACAACTTTTAATAAATGAAAATGATCAAAATTTATTTACACTAATTAATAACTTATTGTGTAAATCGGTAAAAGTATGCCCGATCATTAATATGGAACTACATACCAGTGCCGATATACTATTTATCAATATGGTCAACCATAAATTTTTGCAAAACTACTACGAACATTGCGTACAAAGTACACCTGGTCACCCCATGTACTATGAATGTCAATACTATTTATTTGAGGGCAGTTGGAAAGGCTGGTTCCCTGAGTCTAAGTTTGGGGAATACCGTGAAAACTGTATGAAATCACTGCTAAAACAAAAGGGCCGGGATGTCTATAGTATTGAGAACATAATGAGGTGGACAGGTATCCGACGGGACAGTAACGGGTGGATCGACCGATACAACACCAGTCTCAACCTACCGGGCCAAACATTCACTGGAGTTACCGGGGTTATTATAGATGTCGAGCAAGGTACTTTCGAGCTACAATTATCTAACGATCCCGACCTACCAGCTCTTATTAACACTACAGACATTGAGGAGGTGCTCACAAACGGCATAACCCATAGTGTGTTCAGTTTAGACCAGGTGGGGGACAGTATGTTTGAGCACCTTCCGTTCCAGCAAATGCAATACACACCTACCGCAATTAATAAAACCAAAAACTACCTGGCCACTCTACTGCACGCAGACTATATGCTAAAAATGCTTACAATGGCTACAGAGGTATCGGCTAATAAGCCGTTCCCTACCCGGGAGGCTAGGGATGGGTTCTTAAACGTATTGCCTGATGAGCTCCGGGAGGATCTGGTGCTGGAAAGGAGTCCGGAGTCGGCGTTTGGACAGACGGTTAGCTTCTGGATAGAGGCCGAGGATCTATGGTATAGCGAGTGCCTACAGCCCGGGGGTCGACGGGTCGTCGATTTTCACGACTGCCCTATGCGTGTGAGGACAGGTATGTCGTGCGATATGGAAGACGTTGCCGATGAGCACCGGCATGCGAGTCGGGAACAAAGGTTTGCCGACCTATTCACAGAATGCTACGACGAAATCGGGGAATATTTTCCCGTTTTCTCCCGATTGCGGGAATTACTGAAACTCCAAGCCGTGGTTATAATCGTAGATTCAGTCTACCGGTGCCTGGAAAAGGCTAAGCGCGAGGCTGGTGTGGACAGGGATAAGATCGTTGAGATGTTACACAAATTGCGTCAACAAATTCAATACCCGATCAATACGGAGGGAAGGGTTCGGGAGCTGTTTCGGGACACTTTGCGGGAAAATGGTGTCGACAACGAGTACGACATGGGGATTAGCGAAGTAATGCGTGTTAAGCGGGAAATTGCGGGTAATTTGGCGGACATGGAGGAGCAAATGTTTGACAAGATGACCCAGGTGCTCGATGACTCATTGGAGCTTGGTAAACCTCAGTGGC
>CAJPVJ010001513.1:0-16136 GCA_905397405.1 Oppiella nova | reverse complement strand
TGTGGTATTCATATATCATGGATACGACTCTGATTTGGGAGCACCAGTAGTACTAATTAATTACATGTGTCTCTAACACACATTTATGCTCAAATATATTACTATCAACTCGTTTGTGCCCAAAAATCAGTATTAACCATCGAGTTCAATTTATAATAATTATTAATTTGCTCGTACCATATGTAATATTTTATGTTTCAAATGTAATTTATACTTTCATTAGAAATGTGTATTTTTTATGATTAAATTAATTTTACACGATAACTGTTACGAAAATCATCGGAAAAGAAATTTATTAATAATATTCTCGACAATAGGGTTTAGATATGCGACACGAATAACATAATTTCAAAATAATATTTTCTTATATAAAATATATTTTGTCTAAACAAGTGATGCGAGAGAGAGAGAGAGAGAGAGAGAGAGAGAATAAGTGGATATATTTTATATTGAAATCGAGAAGTAATAAAATATCCATAAATATGAGTTTAGAGTATTGTCATTTTAATTTAGCTTGAGACAGTTTTGTATCTGATCTTACATATGCATATCAATAACGTTGGCATATGTAACTAGATTTTGACATGCGTCTACGGCTTTCATGACACGTATGACATAATGTCGCGACATGTCAGTTCATGAAGTAAAGGTGTTTCACCTACCAGTTTTAAACATTTAATATATTTAACTTTATTAATTATAATTTACTTTAAATTATTTTTTCTGGAATATAATTAAGTGTATGTGTATAATAAGATAAAATTTAAAACTTGGTCATATATTCATAGATTTAATTTATTTTAACAAAATAGTCATTAAACTCTTCCATACGTGTCATTCTTACATGTTACTATAAATTTAATCTAAGTATATGACCAAGTTGTAATTTTTATTCTATTGTTTATTTTATTGTATATAATATGCACTTAGTTATGTTACAGAAAAAAATAATTTTAAATAAATTATAATTAATTAAATAAAAGTAATTAAAAGTTTAAAACTTGACCGAGGAATACATTTACTTCATGTACTGACATGTCGTGACATTATGTCATACGTGTCATGAAAGCCGTAGACGCATGTCAAAATCTAGTTACATATGCCAACGTTATTGATATGCATATGTAAGATCAGATACAAAACTGTCTCAAGCTAAATTAAAATGACAATATCTGGACATGTTTTATGTAATAGTCAGTGCAAGTGTCGGTGCTCTCAATGCTCACTACCCCAGTACCACTCTCTATCCCTCCCATTCCTGATATCAGGGTATTATTATTCAGTTTAAGTTAGTTTTTGTAGCAAAAAATCTCTTTCTCTTAGACTACTTATTGCTTGAAATATATGAAAAAATAGTTTACTTTTTGCGAGTAATTTATACACAATTCTCTGAGTGTGTAATGTATTGGCGTTTAGATAGCACTGGTAGGGGTCGCACAGTATGTCCGCTGAATATGGGAATCCGATTCTGAGAAATGTCTGTCCAAATACTGATGGACAGTCATATTTGGCATTTCAAGTCAGACGTTTACTAAACACAAAAAAGTTACACTAAAACTCATCATTTATGAGTTAGCATAACGTTTTGTATTTTTATGGTCAAAAATTATATATATAAATTATTATATGTTTTACTAATTGTGACATAACCAAGCACATTCATATATAATAATTTTATTTGTGAATTATTACCAGATTTGTAGACATTGTATATTTATTATTAAATTTTAGCAGTATTATTATAGCATTAAGTTTGGAATATTTCAATTTGTATATTTTTCAAAATAAATTATTTAATTACGAAAATATTTAAATCATATTTAAATTAATTCGCAACTAATTTGTTTAAACTAAATTGCTTTTATATATACAGTAGCGTCGATTACAATGGAAACATACAGTATGTGAGTAATTGACAAACAATTAAATCATAACATAATTGCTGACAAATAAAGCAATTGTGATAAAGAAATATTAGAAACTTATCAATCAATCAATTTCTTAAAAGCATTACACCATCTCTTAAAGTAATGGTTAACACATAGAAAAAGAGTGTAATTGAGAGACAAACACAACGAGAGAGAGAGAGAGAGAGAGAGAGAGAGAGAGAGAGCTGGAGGAGAGAGCGAAAAATCTGAGATAACATCCATTTAGTAGTTGACAAGTGATTACAAGTATGGGCTTTGGTTTCATTGGCCGTCTATTGGTTTGATCGCACAATTATCTCCAATTGACAAAAATGTCTGAGCCCTGCACAGCGTTATTAAGTTATCAGGTTATCATCAGCCAGTGTTTGTTCATTTTTTACTAATCTCTATCACATTCTCTCTCTCTCTCTCTCTCTCTCACTCACTCACTCACTCTCATAGCCATAACACATCCTAAATACACCTCACATTCGCTCGTAAACTGCACCAACATCTCAGAGACACACCATTTAGTATATCCTGAATGTCTCACTCTTATGACCATAACTTTATTTGAGTTCAGAGATCGACCTCTCATTGTGGGCACCATTTCTATCTATCTCTCCCTCAGTCTCCCGTTCCCTCCCAAACGCAATCTCTTCCCTATTTTCTCCCAATCTTTTCATATATTCTTTTAGTTTTTTTCACTCAAATCTCCAGTTATATCAGTACTTCATATAAAAGTTTTGTATGAAATACTGGACACTAGTCATCTTCTTTGCAAGCAATCGATTTGCGATTGATTTTTGTCACAATATTACGGAATCCATACGAACTGTGCTCTCAAGCCATGGATAATAATCATGAGGAGTACTACAGCATCACTAATATTATATTAAGGTCTCTCTCTCTCTCTCTCGTTTAAAATGGTAGAGAGACTGAGAGAGAGAGAGAGAGAGAGAGAGAGAGACTGTATTGACATTAGTAGTGATTATTAATGAAAAACTGTTGTAAAGCCTTACAGATATCAATATAAACTCGAAATATAATGATAAGGAAAATAGAGAGAAAATCCAAACATTTTTGTGAAACAATTTTTCTCTCATTTCATGTCTTCACCGGCCATTGGATGCTATGATACGAGCGTTTCAAACGATTTATTTGTTTATCTGGACTTCGCATCGACTTAAAGGGATATATAATTCCCGATGCAATGAATACATGCGATAAATAGGTATCACACAAAAAAGCGTTGAGAAAACTCAGTGTAAAATAAAAACACATAATATTAGCGCCGAGAATACGATTGGCATTGGAGTGGAGTTTGGCGATACGTTTGTGGAGATAGCAGGGTATGAGTGAGTGAGTGAGAGAGAGAGAGAGAGAGAGAGCATAGGAATTAAAGTAAAGTAATTCACGCTTTTCTCTCTTTTTTCTTTGGTCAGAGTTTTCTCGACGAATATATCACTTATTTTACTGTCTCTCTCTCTCTCTCCCCACACCCTCCCTCTCCCCCCTCAGCATCTCTTTTCTTATTCAGACTCGCATACCGTTCCCCTCCTCCCATACATTGGCCTAATAGTGTCCACTATTGAAAACTATATCTCATCTTCTTTTTCATTCACTGTATAACTACTCACTCGCTGTCTCTTACTTACAATTTTCTCAGTCCTTTTCCACTGTGAGACTGACCCCACCATCCCCTCCCTGTGCTCACACACACACAGTCTTATTGAAACTCCATTAGTATATGCTTTAGTGGACACTACAAAGTGACTGATTCGCGATACGATAGGACAGGCGTCCAAATGAATTTCCATTCATCTCAATTGTCACCAAATTTTATATACACTCTAATTCATGGCGTGTTTATGTATTGCATTTGTAGCACATTTTGCAATCGACGTTTTTTCACACTTCTCCTCCCCCTTCATCCCTGTCCCCTCTTAGGCAATGGTCACTATCTTTAAGCAAAATGCTCTCTCTCTCTCTCTCTCTCTCTCTCTCTCTCACTCACTCACTCTCATAGCCATAACACATCCTAAATACACCTCACATTCGCTCGTAAACTGCACCAACATCTCAGAGACACTTTTTTTCTTTGGTCAGAGTTTTCTCGACGAATATATCACTTATTTTACTCTCTCTCTCTCTCTCTCCATCTCATTCTAATGCCAATTGAAGCCATTGTCCATTTACTTTGGCATCCATTTCCCAATACACTATTTGCACAAATACCTAAAGGAATATATTGTCGGCGCCGTTAGCCATCTCTCCACTCGGTGTCCACCAGTTTTTTTATATATACGGTTTATATTTATATATATTTTTTATTCTCTATTCTCTCTCGTCGTCAGAAGCTTTTAATCAATAGAGTCCTTAACCCAGCGATCACTTGTCAACCAAACTTACAAAATATATTAAACTATCGGCGCAAACAAAATTGTAGAGAGAGAGAGAGAGAGAGAGAGAGAGAGAGAGAGAGCACTGGTAGGGAATGGTAGGCACACATACACACTCATAGCATTTACTTATTCTTGTGCTTATTGTTAGCACAGAATCACAGAATATAAGCGATAATATTGTGATGGAATACATATAAAACCAAACGGTCTGATGAGAGCAATAAACTTAAATTATTAGCCGTTCAGTCAAACACAATGATTAGCACCGGTATGGTGAGGGCACTGGTATGCTATAAATAGAGTATATGTCTGTATGTCTGTTTATGTATGTCCGGTAGAACAATGGGCTTAGGCTATAAAAGCATTATATGCATAAAACAAGTGTCGGTCCACATAAATGCTATTATGCTATTCATTTGTGTGTTTGCGTCGGTATTGCAAATGAAATGGTTGTCCAATAATTTTATATGCAATATATGTACGCTTGAACTTGCGGACAGTTAGCATTGTCTGTTTGTTATGGGCTGTGTATGTATGTGCCTGTAATACATGTGCTTATTATGATAAATCTGCGCTCATTTTCATTGCTACGAAACACATCTCATCAGAGATTTGGGATTCAAATATACAACTCATTTATACGACTGACCGCCCAATAAACATACAGAGCACAGGGCTATGCCTATCAGCCCTGGACTTAAACACACATTACATGCGTCCATAACAATAATGACCAGAATATCAGAATATTCTGTGTATTCTCAACAAACGGATGAAAATAAATTCTTGTGATTTAATTCGTTTGTCAATGGATTAGAAAATATAATATATTTTTCTCTGCCTTTTGAGTTTGATTTCTGGAGACAACTCATAAAAATAGTGCACAAAAAAGTGGAAACGAAATCTAAAATTAAATTTCAAATCACAATCAAATAACTCGATAACAAATAGTATGAAAAAATATATTTTTCGGATCTCTTATTATATGTCTTAAGCGCAAGAATTTTATTGTATATATAAAAAGTCAATGAATGTATGGCTGAGTGATGAAGAGCGAGACTACCGGGCCTTTTGTCGGCCGTAAATCTTAATTCCCTATTCATGCAAACCATACATAAAATTGTTTGAAGAATATTCTCAAACCCATACTATTTTCGGGTATCCTTTTTGAGCTCAAAAGTGCCGTTTCTATGGCTACAGAATCCGTGCAAATGCTGTGCAAAACTCAAGTATTATATTCTGTGTGTTGTATAACTATTATAATGCAAGGACTGACCGCTCATTTGACTCCTACTCCACTGTATTTGCGAGTCAGTGGTGGACAGAGTATTATGGAGATGAGGGCCGGTATGTCAACCAACATATACTAGACGCTCAATAATGACAATTCACTGCAACCTAAGGCCAAATGTCTGGTCATTCTTAACGGTTTTGAATCGCGATTAAGAATTACAGGCAATAAACTAGGCTTTCATTAGGATTTTTATGTCCGTTGCCCTCCCTGTCCTCCCAATTACTCATTCTTGACTAGCATTTCCTGAATTTAAACGTATACACAAATGACCGGGCATTGTATTTAATTATACAGTTATGTAGTTTGCCTTCCCCTCCCTGTGCTCTCCTTTTATTTGCATTACTTATACGAGTCGTTGAATAAAGTTTTAGTTGAATAGACACATAGAGAGTGGGATTTGTAGCACAGAATCGCAGAATATTACCAAAAATAAAGTGTGCAAAACATATATTAAATTCTGTGCTCCATTTGTATGTGTTATTTGTATAATAAAGTCAAACATTAAATCCGAATCTAAATTACAGAATATTCTACACAAATGGTATGATATTTAGATTCTCTCACTCTCAGCGTTGCCTCTCATTGTTTGCCTGTTTATCTGTTTTTATTGCAATTGCAGTGAAATGTGAGAGAATTATATACAGAAAAAAAGGAAATTGTTTTTGAGACAGAGAAATACGAAAATAAATAAACAAAAGCCAAACGGAATTGTAATGAATGTATGTATGAATGCATTGAATTAATAATGCACTCATTCGTGCATTTGTTTGGATACTGAGAGGTAGGGAGAAAAGTTAAACGAGAAAACTTGTGCCAAGAATTGAATAAAACTCCCAAAGAATTGTAAAACAAATTACATGAACACCAAAAAGTTAAGCATAAAATTAAATACTAAATAAAGTAAGAGTTATTCGCATACACAACAGAATCGCTAATACTATACATGTATTCACATTAAAGTAGAGCACATATAAGAATATTCTGTACACTTGTATAGACTTATATTCACACAAAACATGATTCTGTGATTTAATGGCTTATATGGCGGCACCCATTGGCCGGTTAGGGGTATTACATGTTAGTATTCAACATACAAAGCACTTTAAACTTTAAAATTCACATCCATTTCCCTATACGACTTGTGCGACACAGCGGTGGCACACAAATGCCATAGAATTATAGGATTTGCGATTTGTCTATAAAATTGTCATAAAATTAAAATCAAATAAAATATTACACATATATATTTTTATATAAAATTTATTGTTGTGTGGAGTTATGTATGTAATAGCGTATGAGTGGGGAACTGGAGGATAGGGAGGGATAGAGAGTTATGGTCACAAGAATTTGCAGAAACGGCACTAAAATATTCTGTTGGATGTGATACTCAGGTGGCAATAAAGTTAAGTTACGACCCATTCGTGAGCGGAATAAACATCTTATGGTAAGGAATAATACATAACATAGTATATGGTGGACAGGGAGATGGGTAGGAGTAGTATGTATGAGTAAAAGTATGGATTTCTGTAAATAAAATAAAGCTAACAAATAGGTTATGTATGTTGAGTGAGAGTGTGTGTCTCATGTGAAACAAATGTATTTTATATTTTATACATAAAACACACATAACATGTAGAATATAGTAGTGTTTTCGGTCATAACTATACTAAATGCTAGACAAATCATATCTTGGATACGAAATATAGTTATTTTATATGAAAAGTGGTGAATATGTCGTGTGCTTGTAATATGAACACAAATTTTAGGTTCGGGTGATCTCCCTCTCTCTCTCTCTCTCTCTCTCTCTCCATATGAGATGAAAACACAGTCCGCACTCTAAATAGTAGTGTTTTATGTGCACTACCAGTGCATAGGAGCACCGGATCATTGATCTAATAAAGCGTCTCTCTCTCTCTCTCTCTCTCTCTCACTCACTCACTCACTCACTCACTCACTCACTCATCCCTTACTGCTATTAAAGATGAACTCCAACTACAAAAAAAATTTAGACAAACATTAGGCGCACAAAAACTAGACATTAGTATATGTGGGGCTACAATGGCTCTTAACGTGATTTATTTGCTACTGGAGTACACTATACACGCAGACATGGAGTGGCCGTGTATTGTATCCAGCGCTCAGCCGGTGATTTGACTACATATACGTAAAATGCATTTTCATATATACTTTTTGTATTTTTATAATACAGTTAAATCTGTTCCCAACACAACGTCTCGATCGCCAGCGCTTTATTAGATCAATGATCCGGTGCTCCTATGCACTGGTAGTGCACATAAAACACTACTATTTAGAGTGCGGACTGTGTTTTCATCTCATATGGAGAGAGAGAGAGAGAGAGAGAGAGAGAGAGAGAGAGACTACGCTTACACTTAACATAAGAAATAACATAATATTTCGATTGAAAACATAAATCTTATTATAAGAGAAAATTACAATACATTAGTTTCAATACTCATTATATTCTGATGTGTTTTTGCGCTCCAATGGGCTCTACAGTTGGGAACTCATAAGTACTGGCAATGGATTACTCGAGAATCACTCAATCCTTATAAGAATTATTATAAGCAATGAGTAAAACATAAATTACTTTTAATATACAGAAATTGTATGTTATTTTGTGCCCAAAGAATATGTGAATAATTTATGATTGAATTTTACAATTGTTTGTAAACTAATGGTTATCAAAACAATTGTTTAAATCATTTTTAAATCAATTATATTGTGTTCATTAATATGAGGAAATGGTGTTAAACTACTAGGAAGTTTACATGATTATAAAAATCAATTTACAATAATATTAAATATAGTCATTAATAGTGACTTATTATAGATACTTTATTAACTTTAAAATAATAGTTAAATGATAATTAAATTATAAATTTTATAATGTAAAATAATATTTATATTGCACATATTTAAAATGTTAAATGTCAAAGCAATTGTATATTTTACGTACTTTCCCTGTTTCTATGTAAAATATTATATATCTTAATTTAAATGAAATATTTAAATTAATTTTTGATTTTCAAATGTAATACTATATGATTTACAGTATACTACAACTCAAATATCAAATTAATTTAAGGACTAAAAGTTTTATTTTATTAAATGAGTGATATTTATTGAGTTAATGTAAAAGTTTTATATGAAAGAGAGAGAGAGAGAGAGAGAGAGAGAGAGAGACCTAAAAGCATTTGTATTTAATTTAATATAAGTTATAATAATTTATTTCAGACATTATTTTCTATATATAAAAATGCATTTAATGTTTGCCTTTCTTAGGCTCACAATTCGCTTGAATTATAATAGCATTTCATTACTGAGTTTGACATCAGAAAAATTGTGTCCAAAAGCCAAATATTATATCAAAAAAATGTAATAATAATAATATATTAATACTTATGAGCAGTGTATTAGAGATTGAGCACAAAAACAAGTAGAAAATCAAATCAAAAAATCAAAATATTATACTTTTATTTTATATATAATCCAATCGCTTATACATTAGTATTTGCTTTTAATTGTAATCTCATTACACGAGAAACGCTATTAATATTTATGAAACACAAAAAATTTGTTTCCAACATGAAAAACATATTATAAGACTTTGTGTGTAAGTCCCTCTTAAAAGTCACTTTACGTCTCATGAAATGTACGATTAAATTAAATATTGAACTAATCATTAGATTAGCGTCTCATGAATTTCACTTATGATGGCAATCGTATCAATTTTGTAGCTATTTTTGATGTATTTTTTAAATAAAATATTTTTCTGTATATACGATAAACACAACTATTTCCCATTCATTCACATTCATAAGTGTCTCATTTGTACGGTAGGATCGGTGTAAAACAAGTTTGGAAAATGTTTTTTATAATCTCAACATTTTTTATATCTAGTATTAGATATAAATATGAATTTTAAAATTTTTCATTTTATTGAATGAATGCCGCAAACGCTAGTAATGTACTGTATATTCATTAATGTATTTTAATGAGTTATTAAATTTTATATAAATAAGTTATTAACTTTTTTTTGAAAACATAAAAATTCAATTAAATGCTTACCTTTAGTGATGAATCCGTTTCCTATTGTGATTGTCATGCATTCAAATGGTGTGTTCAATACGTCTATTCAATTGTGTGTATAGTTGTAGTGATGAGGGACCGGGATGTGCGAGAGATGTATAGTCAGAGTCTTATGTATGAATATCAAGACTTTTCAATAGCGAGCAAAAAAGTCACCAAAAAAGTGTCACAAAAAATCAATTTCACTTAAAATACTTCACAAAAGAGTGTTTTATAATGTCTTTTCAGTACTTGTCTGTCCGTTTGATATCTTGACATACAGTTCCCTTCAGTAGTATTAAAAATCGGCGAAAAACACACAATTTTTATATAAAAAGAAGAATTCAGTGTTTTGTTGACAAAAAATGTGTCAAAAAAGTGGTTTAAAAGTCAATATTTAAGTACCAATTCTTGAAAGCAATTTTTGGGTACTATATATATAAGCGATAATTGTTTCTCCACTTAAAAAATGCCAGTGCTCTGTATATATAACACACGGGGCACCTGTAGTTTTATTTGCCAATAAAACAGGTACTCAAAGGGTAAAACTTTATTTAATAGTTATGTAATGAGACACTAATCTTAGTTGACTTTTAACACTTTCCTATAGTTAGTGAAAAACTTTTACTGATTAATATCCGGCTGTTTAATAGTAGTCCCCAGTGTTCAGGTGCTTTTCACTTGCATTTACGTATAGTTTGTAATTTGCTTTCCAATGGGTATTAGTTTCAGAGTTTTCTATAAAAGGAAATAAAAATTTAAATGAAAATGCATTCAATGATTTTGGTGTATTATAATTAAAAATAGTTTTATATAATATTTGATACCTCGCAAATATTTAAATACTGGTATTTGTACTAAAAAACTAATTAAAATTATAATTTTATTAATACCGTAGTTATAAAATTGAAAGTTTATATACGTTTATATGCACTTTGCATAAAAGTTATTGAATAACAGTATTTGATAAGAAATCTGTGAAACACACGTTTATCGCATGGAAAATAGTTTTACGCAAATGAGGTATATGTAAAACATCAAGTTTTTACTTACTCATTAAAAAAGAATTTGATTTTAGTATCAGGATGAGTTTATATAATATTTGTATTTTCATTATTTAATTACAAACTAAACACTAGCAGTTAATTATAAAATTTACTTATAAATTTAACAAATAAATAAATTCCTTGCTAAAAATACATATTTATATAATATATCGTATAATGACTAAAAATACACTGATTTTGAAATAGCAAACATAAATTGTGTAAAATAAAACCCATTACGACGTGTGTAAGTGAAATGAAGGGGACAGGGATGGGGGCACCGGGAAAGTGATTGAAATGGAAATATGTCACAAATAAAGAGGCGAGTGGACAGTCAGTCACATCCATATCCACACACAAAACTTGTCCAATTAATTTCAAACCTCAGGCCATATATGAAACGCGAGAAAAAATAGGAAAATAGTTGACTAAACAGCGTCTCTCTCTCTCTCTCTCTCTCTCTCTCTCTCTCTCTCTAACTGACTGGACGTATGATAATATCAGAGACACACCACACTAGACATCGATATACCAGTGCGGGTGCTATCAAACAGACAGCTCACAGAAATAGGCTTTTTATAAAAATACAATTTCTTACATATATTCTGTACTCCAATACAAAACAGTTATTAAAAACAACAGAATTTTCTATAATACCAAAAATAATAATCACATGTAATTTATATGACATAAAAACTTTACACACTTTACTCATTACATAGACAAGCACCACATTATGAATGGACAGATAGATAACTATTACAAAAAAAAGTTTCATTTACTATATTGTCATTCACTTTATATTGTAATCCATAGCTAATACTAATACACTGTTACATAAGTAAACACGACTCACAAACGCAATGATTTTCTGCAAAAAAAACTAATACCCTGTTTAAAACAGTAGTGTTTTAAAGCATTTGGAAATAATTTTTTGGTGCGTTTTGTGGGCCAATACCTTATACTAAAGTTTATAGGGATAGGTAGGTGTGTGCGCCAGCCGTCCCTTTTCCTATTCAAGTTAAGGGCATACCTGCTATTTAATGCAAATCACTTTTATCTATATCTATGTCTGCTCCCCCTCCCCCTGCTTTCCCTTACTATAACTAACCTACCGGTGCTCTTTTTTGCCCAAAAACGGACATTACATTTAAAACATAGTTATATGCAATGACTATAAGACAGTGTTTTAAATACCTGGTGTCTGCCCATCAATTTGCAGACCCTCTGACACGACCTGTGCTTTTAGGTATACCTGTGTTGTTGTGTGAATACCTGTGCGGTGGGACTGTTAGGTCGTGCAAAACACATTCCGATTCCGCATAAAAGCGTGCAGTCATTCAAATTATATGCAAAGTGAGGGAAAAAGTTTACAACTAAAAGGTTTTTCTCATTTTTTATAAATTGTAGAAATAATAGACGAGAGAGAGAGAGAGAGATTTGTTTTTGTTTTAGCCTTGAGTTTGATTTATACTTAGATTTTACGGATTCACAGAATATTTAAATATTCAATCTCTCTCTCTCTCTCTCTCTCTCTCTCTCTCTCTCTCTCATTATTATTATACATCTTCTGAACGGAAAGTAATAAATAATTTTCTGTAGTTTTAGTTTTTCAACGAAATATGTTTTTTTTGTCTAATTGTTAGTCAAAAGGCTTTCCACCAAAAAAGGTTAAGTTTGTTCACGAATACTAAAAATTCAATTGAATATCACTTTTTATTGTATACAGAAATTAATGCTAAACTAAACCATAGATTCATTAAAAGTTTAGTTATTTGATATTCAACGCAAATATTTTCAATTTATAAATAGTTTAATATTCTGGTATTTTTCAAATAAATATGTATTTAAACAAATATTTTTTGTGATAAAACTATTTTCGCATTTAATAAATGAATTTCCGGTCAATATTTCATTCAGATTATGACAAAACATATATATCATACCAATTTAAACATTGTTAAACTAAATATAATTATATCTTATATTTAAATTTATTTCACAACTGATTGAGTGTTGAAATTAAAGTCATTTTGGTATTATTTATAGAAAAAAGTCACAAACTTTAATATAAAAAATAATATTTTTAATACAATTGTAATTAAAAACCAAAAACAAAAAACAATAATTATATTCACATAAACGGGAAACACAAATAGTAATAATATAAATATGTTTAGCTTTAATATCAGAGTAAATATAATCATAAAAAAAGATTTTGATATTTGTATGAAAAATCCATTAATTTTAGGGCGAATTAGACGAGAAATAGTCAGCAAATCATTTGTCAAACAGAGGTTCAGTAGTTTTTTGTCATAAATATTATTACTTCAAAAAATATTAACAATTATAACGTTATTATGATTATTATAGTTATCATAATATATGAGTTAAAAACAAAAAACTATTGTATAATAATAATCTTGTGTATGGTTTTCACTTGCGATGACTACTACTGACTACCACTCGAAAGGGTAATCAAAACTAATTTAGGGAATAGGATCGAGAGAGAGAGAGAGAGAGAGAGAGAGAGAGAGCACTGGTAGCCAAATAGCAGCAAAAATACAGTGCATTAGAAATGAAAATATCATTGAAATGATGTTTGCTATGCATATCAGCATCAGTTTCTCATCTAATGATACATTTATGTAAATCCTTATGTCATATATTTTATGACCATAACTATAGTTATGTAGCGAGTGTTCACTCAAATAAATATAATTGCAATCCATTTGCCATTATATTATTCTCTCTATTTCTATGTCTCGTAACAATTGTATTGTTTTTAGTTTTTGCGTCTAAATTAAAGCTGAAAATATTAAAAAAAGCTTTTTTGTCAAATGATTAATGAATTGCAATTGTATTCCATGTAATTAACATCAAATTTGATGATTGTTTGTCTGTCTGTGACTCTCTCTCTCTCTCTCTCTCTCTCTCTCTCGACGTTAAGGACTTATAACGATAATAACAAAATAGACGTTAATTTCAACCATAATATACTTTTTTGGACATAAAATCGTCAATTTTCTAGAAAACATAGCATTCATTATAAATATTTTTAAATATAATGTAAAGTAAAACAAAAAAATTATACATAATAATTTAGTGTTGTTTAAAACCTACCCTTCCATCGCACCGGTATTAATCAAATTTAAACAAAAAGTAAATTTTATAAATTAAAAGCACAAATTTATAATTAAAATTAATTTCTAGTCCAAACATTTTATACAACCGTATCATATATAATATGACGTTAATTACACGTTAATTAAACTTGTTGTTTAGTTTGAGATTGAGTTATTAAACTGCCTTGTTAAAAAACTACATGTCCTTAAGTTATACATAATTTTCATGAATTTTATCTAAAAGTCTTCAAAACTATTTTTAAAGCAAATCGACAGCTCTGTGAACATATAGGATATACAAAGTAATTGCATTTTAGTCAATAGGTATCATAAGTGGGAAACAAAACAAAACATTTGGTGTAAAAATTACTCCACTAAATGATCTAATCGTGTATTTGTCATAAACATTATCACTGGGAGTGGTTGGGGGAAAGGGATGGGTGGCCGACCAGCAAACACACAGATTGTCAGGGGAAGGGGTCAATAGTGGTTAATTAAATAGTATGCGAAAGGGGTTTACAACCATGCTATAAAACTATTTTCATATAAATTATAAAACCAATTAATTAGTTTAGAAAACTTTTATACTCATAGAAACCCATTGAAAGCAATGAATCCTATATTGAAATACACATTATATGAGTCGATAACTGCCATCTGTTTTATTGGATACAAGTTTTCTATACTATTCTGGGTATAGATTTGGAGTAAATTATCAAGGTAGCGGTTTCTACTAATAACTTATTAGTATTTCATTATTGTTAATTAACTTTTGTATCAACCAATTGATTGGTTGTTTAGAAATCAAATCTATAATTATAGCTAATTATTGTATTACTAGAAAAAATTATTAATTATTTTTATACACCTTTTGTTTGTTTTCAAACAAAGGAATAATTATTTAATTGATTTTAAATTTGTCATTCAATTCAAGGCAAAAAGGCATTTGATTTATAAAAATAATACTTTAAGACAATTACTATGAATAGGATTTATATATATATATATATATTTGAAATATAAGTAGAAATGTTTTATTTTGAGAGTATAATTTATATACCAATTCTCAAATACATTTGATTTTTTCATGTATAATGTGTTTGTAATGTAAATCCGGATTCGCCTATAATTTGTTGTTTTGAGAGTTTGAGAAACATTGTATAGATATATGTATTATGTTTATAAATGCTTTAAACACAGGGAATACATAATAAATTATGCCAATTATGAGCATTGAATCAAATAAATAGACAAATAATTATTGGATTCCTTTAAAACTTTAGATATTAGACCCAAGGATATAGTATAGCTCTCTCTCTCTCTCTCTCTCTCTCTCTCTCTCTTTGGCCTGAGGTTTGAAATTAATTGGACAAGTTTTGTGTGTGGATATGGATGTGACTGACTGTCCACTCGCCTCTTTATTTGTGACATATTTCCATTTCAATCACTTTCCCGGTGCCCCCATCCCTGTTCCCTTCATTTCACTTACACACGTCGTAATGGGTTTTATTTTACACGATTTATGTTTGCTATTTCAAAATTAGTGTATTTTTAGTCATTATACGATATATTATATAAATATGTATTTTTAGCAATTTATTTATTTGTTAAATTTATAAGTAAATTTTATAATTAACTGCTAGTGTTTAGTTTGTAATTAAATAATGAAAATACAAATATTATATAAACTCATCCTGATACTGAAATCAAATTCTTTTTTAATGAGTAAGTAAAAACTTAATATGTTTTACATATACCTCATTTGCGTAAAACTAGTTTTCATGCGATAAACGTGTGTTTCACAGATTTCTTATCAAATACTGTTATTCAATAACTTTTATGCAAAGTACATATAAACGTATATCAACTTTCAATTTCTATAACTATTAATAAAATTATAATTTTAATTAGTTTTTTAGTACAAATACCCGTATTTAAATATTTGCGAGGTATAAAATATTATATAAAACTATTTTTAATTATAATACACCAAAATCATTGAATGCATTTTCATTTAAATTTTTATTTCCTTTTATAGACAACTTTGAAAATTAATACCCATTGGAAAGCAAATTTCAAACTATACGTAAATGCAAGTGAAAAGCACCTAAACATTGGGGACTACTATTAAACAGCCGGATACTAATCAGTAAAAGTTTTTCACTAACTATAGGAAAGTGTTAAAAGTCAACTAAGATTAGTGTCTCATTACATAACTATTAAATAAAGTTTTACCCTTTGAGTACCTGTTTTATTGGCAAATAAAACTA
>CAJPVJ010001512.1:0-16142 GCA_905397405.1 Oppiella nova | reverse complement strand
GACAAGAATTACTGTCAAAACAAATGTATTAAGAATTGTCACGAAATATACTATTCGTTAGAATTGGAAGACAATCAATATTCGGCACAAAATGACAGCAAAATTACTATTGAATACCAAATGAGTGAAGAATTTCACTACAAATCAGACAAAAAGTATTCTTTCGTTGACTTCCTGTCAAACATCGGAGGACTCATTGGGTTGTGGTTTGGGATGTCTTTCATAGATACGAGTGCTTTGATTAGACAAACACTTAATTATATGAAACTATTGATTAATATTTACATTAATAGAAGTTTGAAATTATTTGTTTTACGACTCGTGAGATATTTAAACAAATTAATTACAGTACTTCTTAAATATAAACTGAGAAAGGTGATGATATTACTAACATTGCCGATAATTAGTTACCAAATCTCTATATTAATCTTAAAATACTTATCATTTTCAACGCAAACCTCTATTGAAATGATTGAATACAAAGGAATTGATAACAAAATATCGTTGCAATCGATTCCTGCCATCACTTTATGTGTTGAACACACGTTTGAAGACATTTTGTTTGATCCATATATTAAACAGTATTATTTGGAAAGTGTTTATTATATTTTACCTGAAGCTTATAAATGCAACTTAACTGGAAATCATATTAAAGATATTTTAAATTATTATAACAAAAATATTGATTTAATAAATGCCAAACAATATCTCGAATTTTTACACAAATATCTTGACGTTAATTCACACCAAGAATTCAAACAGAATTTGCAGACAATTAATGAGAATATTCTGGAATCGACTCGAAATGAGTTAGACTTCTATTCGAGTCATATATCCTGTGATATCGACAGTCAATACAAATGTCACGAATCGAGACCTACTCTCAGATTATTGTCTCCTTTTGGCAAATGTAACACATTTTTGACTAATTTTAATCCAAATGAAACAATCAATGAGTTTAAATATAGCATTAACTTTAAAGAGTTTCGGGGTAGAGATAATTTGAATAAAATAAGTTATTTGAGAAAAAAGTTTGTAGTTCATTCACAAAATACTTTACCAAAAATGGCTGATAACGTGATTGAATTTAAAGACGATATCAATTCTATGAATAAATTGATAAAAATAATGAGATATTCGTTTAAACGTCTGCCGAAACCATATGACACTGAATGTCAAGAATATTCTGGAAATGAGACACAATTTCATTGTCTAAACAAATGCTATGAAAAGTCATATCAGAATCACTTCCAATGTATTCCCAAATATAATAGTTTACTAACCATCCAATTCACAATCTTTTCCAACTTGATGTACGCAAATTAACCCAGGTATCTCTTGAAAAATTCTTTTATCTCGAGTGATTAATGAAATGTATGGATAATTATCATCCGATTGATAGGTTTTGGCTAAACAAATGCTATGAAAAGTCATATCAGAATCACTTCCAATGTATTCCCAAATATAATAGTTTACTAACCATTCAATTACACAATCAATACATTCAACCAAATGTTTCTTTTTGTCAAAATTATTATATTAATAATAGAAGTGAATTAAATACAATAATACTTGAATATTGTCAACATAAATGTCATGTCTCATGTCTAGATAATTCATATATATTTCACGTTAGCGGCACCACTGTTTCATTAAGGGAATATGGATATATATCTTATAATTTTCATTTAAACCAATATTATTACATCCAGATCATATATTCTGCGAAATACCTATTCATAGATCTGGTGCTAAGTATAGCCAACACATTGAATCTATGGCATGGAATCAGTTTCATTGGTTTACTCATGGATTTCATTGCATTTATTAAATGCAAACAATTTATTAGATCTCAAAAGTTTGCGATAATATTACAGTCATTACAGTTTGGGACCATTTTAAAGGTTTAATGTTTATCACAATCATTTATTATTACATTTTTTATTTACTATATTTTTATCACTTTCAGCGCATATTGTGGACAATACTTACGGCAATACTTGTGCACCAATTATACGACATATCAAAGCATTACTTCCGCTTTGAATCCCATATTATAATTGACGCCAAAACCTATCAATCGGATGATAATTATCCATACATTTCATTAATCACTCGAGATAAAAGAATTTTTCAAGAGATACCTGGGTTAATTTGCGTACATCAAGTTGGAAAAGATTGTGAATTGGATGTTACAAATAAACAATTATTTAATGGTACACTTTATGGTACTTATTATTCAATAGGCAAAAATATTACAAATTTAATTAAATCAGTTAAAAGTTATTATTTTCCAAAAACTTTAATAGAACCCAGTGAAGTTTTCCAAATAAGTACTTTATTTATTAATGAATCGGTTTTGGATTATAATCGAAATCAATTTTTAGAAATCATTTACATATTAAATAGTTTAAAAGTAGACAATATTCTGCTTCATTCACATCCCTATCCGGATATTAATGAAGTAAGTCATACAAGAGAGCCATTCAATGCATTCAATCACACAATAATAATCAACAAAACACTGAAAACACTGTTAACCAGACCTCACGGCAACTGTAGTTATTATGACGACTCGAGTGGACAACCATTTGGTGCCAAATCACACAATCATTGTATGAGACGTTGTCAAAGGAAATACGCCAAAAGTGTTCACAAATGTAATCCACTTTTCATTGATGATTATTTCAATGAATTGGACTTTCAAACAGAATTTAATGAAACGTTTTGTTTAAATCGCTATTATAACGGGAATCAGTTAGAGCTTATCGATTCAATCAAGGTCTATTGTATGAATTATTGTCCCAAAGATTGTCTGACAGTTGAGTACAACTCGAGAGTCGTATCAAGTGATTCACAAATTGGTACCGAATTCTGGTATAACTTAAGTGTGGATCAGACGTCTGTCAAGAAGTCATTGGTTTGGGACTCAACACAACCCCTGTATGTCTATCGGGAGGAACCGGTAATGTCTTTGACAGACTATATGTCATATACTGGAGGACTGTTTAGTCTATGGTTTGGCACAAATGGCAAACACTTTACCCTTTGGTTAATAGACACCATTCATGTCATAAGCATTTGGTTTTCACACAAATATAATCAATACTTTTTTGATAATAGGGTTCATGTCATACACTCTTAAAAAGTAAAATTTAAATTAATATTAAATTTATTTATAATATAATGTATTGAAGAGCACTCGAGAGTAGACATAAATTTAATTACAAAACATTCAAAACTTCTAAATATAATAATACTGTATTGGAATAGCTGTAATAACATTGCACTCAATAGTATACCAATGGTACCACTGATATTATACCAGTATCAAATTATTCGTAAATCTGTTATTAATATCAATTAACAGGCAAAGAATAAGAATTACAATTAAAATAAATATTAAAAAACCAGAATCTTTTTTCAACAAATATTTATTTTGGACACAAATATGGTTGTTGTGGGGAATCACCAAAAAGCGAAAGGATCTGGCGGAAAGATCTGATAAGCATTGTCAGTACGGTATTAGCATATATTCTCAATATAAGGCATTACACATGGTATTCCTGGATAAGGCATTCCGTAAGGCATTCCTGGATAAGGCAATCCATAAGGCATACCATAAGGCATTCCATAAGGCATTCCCGGATAAGGGGTAGGTGGGGGCGGTGTGTATTGAATTTGTGGATTGTATTGCATCTGTTGTGGGGGAAGTGGCTGTTGCTGAGGGCTCAGTATTCCTTGTGTCGGATATATCCGTTGGGCTGTTGTGGTATTTGCTGTGTCTGTGGTCCACTGAATTGTGGTGATTGGGTCGGATTGGCGCCCGATTGGGATGTGCTTTGATTTGGTTGATCTCTACCACTCTTTTGCATTTCGTTTTCCATTCGACAATATTAGACTTATTGTTCACCGAATCAATAAATTGTGGCCACAATTGGATTCAAATTAGAGTTCAAGTCTATATTCTAAACAATTTTTATGTCATTATAAATAGTATTTACGAAATACTAAGAACACAAATACCCGTAAATTTATTTTCAAGTCCTAATAGTTTGAATGCTAACAATGAAAGCTTTTGCGAGCTTAGTATCATTTAATTATTTTTGATCGATACATAAATGATCAGTGTATAAAGCATAACAAAAATGACAATTCAGAGTCTGGTCAATTTCAGACGTCAATTATAACGATTTAACAACTTTTAAATCGCGATAATTATAAACTAATTTATTGTTATATTAAATACAACTGAAAACAATACTTGAGTTTCAATTGATAACTGATTTATTGATGACTAAAATTATTTTCTAGTTTACGTCGAAAATGTCATTCAATTGCTTTGTGTGGACAGGTATACAATTATAAGCAATCAAAGTTTGCATTCATTTCCCTTCAAACCAGTGTTTCTCATAATCTGAACACAACTCATGTCTTATTTAGCGAATGAAACGGAAACAGAAAATCAAGACTTTTGTCAATCGTTTCGAAATAATAACAATTCAATTGATTTTGGTTTTCAAAGGTTTAGGGAAAACCTAATCGAGAACTGGATGTATGAGAACCGGTCGCGATCTGTCTGTGCGCTCGTCATTGGACACCACTATTGGCTCATCGATAAGACAAACCAGAAAGACGTCAAACTATACGATAACGGAGCCAAAGGTGCGAAAAGCGAGTGGTTTGGCAAACAATACACCACTGGATTCAGTATAGTTAACCCTGGTGATAATCGGACATAAATTAGTGGCTTATTAATGGTATGAATAGCTCAACATATGGTTTGAATAACGTATTTGTAATTATGAAAACTTACTGAATGTTTAGCACAACTCGAGTACTATTGAATGGGCGGTGTTTGAGGACAGGGAGGACTTGTATGACTTGAAACGAGTCAAACTAATGGACAGAACTCCAGTGAAACATAACTTGGATTCTGGTATCAGAATCAGTGTTAGGTATCACAATAGGACGGTCTGTTTTATAAAGTACGACCCAATCGACAGTAAATATAATCGCAAATACCGGTGCATCCAATTCGATGGTCTCGACAACACGACAGAGAATACGGGAGACATCGAGGGGGACATCACCGACACGGGGACATCGATGGGGACAACCCTTTTGAAAACAATAAAGTAGTGGCCGACCGGTTGGTAGCCTTTTTCGGTCCTATCAATAGACACGACTATCTGGTGCTGTATCAGAAGGGGCTCACCATTACATACTGTTGGGTCACATGGCATCCTAATGAGTTCATTAACAAGGTCTGTTATGAACACAGAATTTACAACAGAATTATTTGTAACAGAATTTCTAAATTTTATGTGTTTTTAGTGCAAAGATGAAAGAAAAGTGTTAATCAGTTGTGGACGCGATTCCCAGTTTTGGAAATATGTATTGATTTGTGCGGCCGTAGCACTGATTTGTGTGATAATAGCGTTCATTATAGCACTGGTATACCACCGGTGGTGTAGAAACGGTGAGTCCAGTGGCGAAACAATCAATGAGGAGGAATGGGTGCAGAGGAAAGTGCTGCTCATTAAACCCAAACCCGACAAGTCGTCTAAAAGTCCGATGAAATCGTTGATAACTGTGACCATAAAGAGTACAGAAAAAGCTGACGATAAGAAAAGTGACCCAGAATTGCATGAGGAAAGTGTTATTTCAGAGGACATGGACACAAGTAGGAGTTCAGAGGAAATATGAGATCTTTAGATAAATATCATCAAAAATATCTGTAAATATGTGATAAAACCACAGAATTTAGTGCTTTTTATATCAAATTCTTTGCATACAATTTGAATTCTATATAATTCTCTATTTAATTCATTATACCGTAGAATATAAATCTATTTCAATGATAAATTTCTATATATTTTTTGTATGCAAAATAATTTTCGCTAATTTTTGTAATGAGTTTATAACCACAACATAATAAAAACCTACTTTTTATAAAACATTTGTTTTATACTTATAAAACTTAATTACGATAAAAGTTTTTTAACTTAACAAAAGTTATCAAAACTAAATCAAAAAAGTTTTGCATTCAATGAAACCATAAATCAAATGCCAATCGATAGATGTCTACACGTGTTACTCATCACAAACGGCTCGTACATTCGACACCTTTATTAACACACAATGTGCGCCAAACCTACCACTAAAACACTGCATGAAAAGGTACCGAAACGCCGTCACTCACCAAACGATTGCACGATTGAAAAGTGCGGTCTTTTTTGGCGCTTTTATTTGTATCACAAAAACAACTCATTATTGTCGCAGACATTGAGTGAAGACATTGCGTGTCACCACTCATCCCATTATCACCACATTTCGCAGACATTACCACAACACCGACACTACACCTATTGATCACCGCCTGATCCATAGCTGCCATGTCTTCAGAGGACGACGACATCACTATCGAGGAGAGCGAGGAGGAGGTGTCTGATGGCGAGCCCATCGCCACCACCACCACCACCACCACCGCCAAGAAGTCGACGAACACTAAGGGCTCTAATAAGCGATTATCAGTGGAGCGGATCTACCAGAAGAAGTCACAGTTGGAGCACATCCTCCTGCGTCCCGACACTTACGTCGGGTCCGTCGAGAAGGAGACCAAAGTATGCGACAAATGAGACAATGTTTTCAGTGACCAATGTATGGACGGATCAGTTAATGTGATGATTGTCTCTCTATTGACAGCAAATGTGGGTCTACGACGAGGGCGTAGGCATGCAGTTGCGGGACATCTCATACGTGCCCGGACTCTACAAGATCTTCGACGAGGTGCTGGTGAACGCCGCCGACAACAAGCAAAGGGACAAAACCATGTCTTGTATTCGCATTGATATCAATCCGTAAGTCACGTGTTGTACCACTTCTGGAGGGCGGGCATTGATAATGGCATTGAGTTCGCGAGGGGTTCGGTATTGAGTTTGGGTTTCAAAGGGTTGTGGGGTTTCAGGGGGTCTCGCATTGGGTTTGGGATCAGCTCTTCATATATACGATTACTATCACTAAAACACACTCTAAACCTGTCATCCATTCCTCCGCAGCGACAAAAACGAGATAATAATCTTCAACAACGGCAAAGGCATACCAGTGATCGAGCACAAGGACGAGAAGATGTTTGTGCCGACAATGATCTTCGGCCACCTGTTGACGTCTTCCAACTACGACGACAACCAGAAGAAGGTGGTGGGCGGCCGTAACGGCTACGGCGCCAAACTCTGCAACATCTTCAGCACCCGTTTCAAAGTGGAGACCAGTTGTAAGGAATACAAGAAGGCGTTCACTCAGGTGTGGACCGACAACATGAAGGCCGCCACTGAGCCCAAGATCAGCGCTTCCGTGGGTGAGGACTACACGCGAGTGACGTTCTGTCCCGACCTCAAGAGGTTCGGTATGGACGCGCTCGACAAGGATATAGTGGCGCTGTTCTCGCGCCGGGCGTACGACTGCGCCGGCAGTTCTAAAGGGATCAAAGTGTTCCTCAATGGCCAGCGATTGCCGATCAATGGATTCAAGGCTTACTGCGAGCTCTTCGTGAAGGACAAGGAGGACGAGAACGGAGAGCCCCTGAAGTTGGCCCACGAGGTGGTGAACGAGCGCTGGGAGGTCGCCGCCACTGTCAGCGACAAAGGCTTCCAACAGGTCTCGTTCGTGAACAGCATCGCCACCACCCGGGGCGGCAAACACGTGGACTACATCGCCGACCAGATTGTGGCCAAAATGGTGGATATAATCAAGAAGAAGAATAAGGCGGGCGTTAACATCAAGCCCTTCCAAATCAAGAATCATTTGTGGCTTTTCGTGAACTGTCTCATCGAAAACCCGTCGTTTGACTCGCAGACGAAGGAGACAATGACTTTGCAGTCCAAGAGCTTTGGATCAAAGTGTGCGCCGACGGAGAAGTTCTTCGCGGCCGTCAATAAGATCGGAGCCGTGGAGTCCGTGATGTCTTGGGTGCGGTTCAAGGCCCAGACGGAGCTCTCGAAGCAGTGTAACGCCAAAAAGCAGTCGAAACTGAAGGGTATTCCCAAACTGGAGGACGCGAACGACGCGGGCACTAAGCACTCGATCGACTGCACGCTTATCCTAACGGAGGGCGACTCAGCCAAGTCGCTGGTGGTGGCCGGCCTGGGGGTCATCGGACGGGACAAGTACGGCGTGTTTCCGTTGAGGGGAAAGTTGCTTAATGTTAGGGAAGCGACGCATAAGCAGATCCTGGAGAACGCGGAGATCAACAATTTGATCAAAATCTTGGGCCTCCAGTACAAGAAGCAGTACTCATCGGTGGACGACTTGCGGACTCTGAGGTACGGGAAGCTCATGATTATGACGGATCAGGACCAGGACGGCTCCCACATCAAGGGACTGCTCATTAACTTCATTCACCACAATTGGCCCAAACTCTTGGAACTGAACTTCTTGGAGGAGTTCATCACTCCGATCGTCAAAGTGACCAAAGGCTCGAACATCAAGTCCTTCTATAGTTTGCCGGAGTTTGAGGAGTGGAAGGGAGTGACCGCCAATTGGAGCGCCTGGAGAGTCAAGTACTACAAGGGTTTGTAGCCATTCCATCACTTGCCATACCATTCCCCGCCCGCTGTGACTAACTGTCCATTTGTCACTACACACAGGTTTGGGTACTTCCACGTCGAACGAGGCCAAGGAGTACTTCACGGATATGCGGAGACATCGGATTACCTTCAAGTATTCCGGCGCTGACGACGATCACGCCGTGATGTTGGCGTTCAGCAAGAAAATGGTCGAACAGCGCAAGGATTGGCTGACCAACAACTTGGAGGAGCGCAAGAATCGGCGCGAAATGGGTTTACCGGAAGTGTATCTCTACGAGAGTAACACCCGAAGCATTTCGTACAAAGACTTCGTCAACAAAGAGCTCATCCTATTCTCGAATATGGATAACGAGCGGTCGATCCCCTCACTGATGGACGGCCTGAAGCCGGGTCAGCGGAAAGTGATGTTCACGTGCTTTAAGCGCAACGACAAACGCGAGGTGAAAGTGGCGCAACTGGCGGGCAGTGTGGGCGAGCACAGCGCCTACCATCACGGCGAGGCCTCACTCATGTCCACCATCATAGGGTTGGCCCAGAACTTCGTGGGCAGTAATAACATCAATCTCTTGCAACCCATCGGACAGTTCGGTACGCGATTACAGGGCGGCAAAGACGCCGCCAGTCCTCGATATATCTTCACAATGCTGTCCCCATTGGCGCGTAAGATATTCCCGGCGCTCGACGACCCCCTACTTAACAGCCTATACGACGACAACGTTAAGATTGAGCCCGAGTATTACGCGCCGATACTGCCCATGGTTTTGGTGAACGGGGCGGAGGGTATCGGCACCGGGTGGTCGACCAAAATACCGAACTATAACCCCAGGGATATCGTGGAGAACTTGCGGCGAATGATTAGAGGGGAACCGCCGGAACGGATGCAGCCCTGGTATAAAGGCTTTCGCGGATCTATTGTCCAAATCGATACCCAGAGGCATGTCATGAATGGAGAGGTGGGTCTCTTGGATGGCCAGTCGTTCGAGATCACAGAACTGCCGGTCCGGACGTGGACGCAGAATTATAAAGAGTCCACTTTAGAGCTTCTACTGCACGGCAACGAAAAGACGGCCCCTTTTATCAATGAATACAAGGAATATCACACGGAATCGACCGTCAGATTCGTTGTGGGCCTCACGGATGCCAACCTTAAGAAGTCGTTGGATTCCGGTATTCATAAGACATTCAAGTTACAGACATCGATGTCCACCACATCGATGGTCCTGTTCGACCACAACGGGTGTCTGAAGCGGTACGAGACGCCCGAAGAGATCATCAGAGAATACTTCCCGGTGCGGCTCGAGTTCTACGTCAAGAGGAAAGCCTACTATGAAGGCAAACTGGAGGCCGAGGCCCTGAAACTGGAAAACCAGGCGAAGTTCATACTCGAGAAGAACGACGGACTCATTCGTATGGAGAACGTGAAGAAGAAGGACTTCGTGCAGCAGCTGATCGACCGGCGCTACGACTCGGATCCGGTCAAGGCGTGGGTTAAGAAGAACGGTCTGACCGCAGCTGACGGACACCAGGATAGGGCCGACGGCGACAGGAGCGCCGACGAGGCGTCGGACACCGAGGAGACTGTTCCCGAAGCGACCGCCGCGGAGGCGGACAAGAAGTACGACTTCGACTATCTGTTCGATATGTCGATGAGAAGTATGTTAAGAGAACGCGTGGAACAGCTGCTGAAGCAGAGGGACGACAAGAAGGCGGAGTTGGAGGCGTTGAAGCGAAAGACGCCGGAAATGCTGTGGGAGTCGGACCTCAAAGAGTTCGCCGAAGAACTGGATTCCGTGGAGGAACAGGAGCGACAGGCCGGCGCCAAAGCGCTGAAACCCAAGGCCGCGGCCCAGAAGTTGGCGTCGAAACAGCTGAAGACGAAGAAAGTAAATCTGAACCAAAGCCTGGAGTCGAAGCCGTCGGATGTGGCGGAAAGGGTTGAGCCGAAGATCGACGTCGAGAGCTATAAGAAACCCGAGAAAGGCGTGAAACGACAGGCGAAGGACGCGAAGGAGGGCTCGAAGGCCACGAAAAAGAAGCCGAAGACCGGCGATGAGAACAGTCCGGGCGGTGGCGACGATCAACCGGTGGTCGATATCGACAGCGATAGCGACGCTGATGTCAAACCACTGGCTGAGCGAATGGCCGACAAGAAGAAGGCGAAGCCGACGCTGCCGTCAGTCAAGGGGTGGCTCATGAGTAGCCCTCCCGACCCGTCGACGGCTCCCAAAGCGGCCGCCGCTGCGCCCAAAGCGGAGCCCAAGAAAGCGACCAAAACTAAGCCCGAAAAGAGCGAACCGATTGAGAAGAAGGCGCCGAAGAAGAAGGAGAATAAGAAGACGACGACAACAGCGAAGGCGGCCTCGAAGAAGGGTAAGAATCCGTGGTCTGACTCGGAGTCCGACGACGACGATAACGACTACACCATCGATGACGACGACAGCGATAGCGATGACCGGATCGTGCCGTTGAAGACCAACACTCGAGTGGTGAACAAACAGATAGACTCCGAGTCGGACACCGAGAAGGAGACATCGGTTGTCGAAGTCGACGATTTGGTGTCGTTTAACGCCACTAAAGAGCTCGAAGAGCCCGAGGCTAAGAAGCCCAAGAAGAAGGAGTCGGAAGCGGTTCCCAAGAAGAAGAAGGAGACGGAGAATAAGAAATCGGAAGCGCTTCCCAAGAAGAGAGCCGAAGCGGTCGCTAAGAAACCGGCGCCGAAGAGGGCGGCGGCCGCTAAGGCGACGAAGAAGAAGAATGTGTGGTCTTCGGACTCAGAGGACGACGACGACGACGAAGACTTCACAATGGATACCACGGAAGACATCGAAGTCTAGTTCTCGTGCCATAAATGACTGCTTTTATATTGTATTCACTCTTAGCGTATGATTGCATTTCATTTTTATTCATATTTTTATTATAATATTTCAATATTTAATACTTTTTTGTGGTTTTTAATTACCATTGGATTCGATATAATTGTATTATTATTATTCACTTCTATATTACTTAAAAGTTTTTTTTGAAAATAATTTTATATTTTAAATATTTATTATTTCATTTTATGTGTGCTTTTCGTATCACTTTTCGTGTGTTAGTTATTACGGGAGAGAGTAATAAGTCGTTGAATTGTAGCCAAAAAATAATAATTTAACGATAACTTGATGTCACAAATGATAGTGTATTTCGTTTGGTTTTATTGCATTTCTCATTATTATTATAATAAATAGTATTTAAAGTGATGTCTGGCTTTTGTCCAATGAATTCATGAGCGGATTAATGGTTTGGTCGATGGGATGGGTAGGTATGCATTGGCGCCTATAGTTTGCGGTGTTCGAGCGAATGGGACAGTTGTGTGAGTCTGCGGAGGTTATCGATTACTTTGATCTCTTGGATGTATTGCTGCAGCTGTTGACTGAACGTCGACTTCGACTTCTGGTTGGACGACGACTGGGAGGGCGGCTCTAAGCTAATGGCGCCTGACTTGCACTCGCGGATCGTACGCAACGTCTGGGCGATCATATGCTGTGGTTATCCGTACAAAAACAAGACATTAATTGGTATAACATGCGAGTCATAAAAGCTATAACTATAGCTAAGGGACAGGGATGTTGACCGCGCCATTGCCTACCATTTTCTCGAAGTTAACTAATCCCTGTTCGACGTAAGTCTTGTTGCCTTCGTGTGCGAATGTGATGTCTTTGAGCAGTAATGGCATGAATGGTATGAGCGGCGGAGACATCTTCTGCACCATAATCCTGTAGCGCCGGTGATTCCTGTGGTGATGAGTCGCGAGGGACATAAGGGATGGTTAGTAGTGATGATAATCTGTGGTTTAAGGGGTGATAATACAAACCTCGACGGATCGATGAGCGACTCGTACTGCGAGAACGTCCTCTTTATCTTATTGGGCAGCCGTTCCCACGTCTGCGACAGTCGACTCACCGCTACGTTACTTAAGCCCATGATTATGGCGAAGAATGCGTTCAGATTCTGGTAGTCCTTACAACTGATCGCCAAAAACACATCAAAAATATGATAATCAGTAAAAAATGTGTCAAAAAACTAAAGACAATCAAACAAATAGAAAACTACACCGAAAACAAAATGCTAAAACAGTCGGCGCTCAGTCGGGAGACTTACTGTCCGGCGATTTTGATCAACTTTCTCAAGAGCTGAACCCTGCGGGACAGGGACTTCTCGAGCACCAGCTCCGTGACCGTCCAGTACTGGATTTCGTTGAAGTGCCGCAAAAACACGTCCAAATTGGCGGTGATTTCGTTGAAGTTGTGGCGACCGAACACGTGGTATATGAGCTCATAGTCGTGCAGATTGTGGAACAGTTGCCACCCGTGGAGTGTCAAGTGATAGGCGAAGTCCTGCGACGAGAACTCCTCCAACTGCTGGGCCGACCCTTTGGTGGGGCCGTCCTGTTCTGTGAGCGTAGTCAAGGCGTCCAAGTGGTCGGCGTGAGCGATGAATATACGGCCGTTCACTGTCAGCGCCGTCGGTATACTGATCTCAGTGTCGCGGAATGGTAGCCGTTCTGGTCATACACACCATAAGAATCGTTAATTTTTTTGTGGATACAGAATATTCTCAATTGAATTGTTTGCGTTAAACATGTAAATGTGGATTAGTTTAGACATAGAATATTCTTATGAGTATTGGCACTAAAATAGCGGTATATATTATTAAGGGGTTTGTTACAGGGCACATTGTTAGTGGGGTTTTTTATGAACTACCGGTGCGGGCAAGTGGTGATAACATACCGGTATTGGACTTAAGCTCGACGATAACCAGTTCATTCACTTTATCCATTCCCAGTTTGTCTGCGGCCTGTGTTTTGATCACCTCTGCCTTCGTGTCCACATTAATCTTGAGCGTAGTGTAGGTGTGGTCGGCGCAGAACACCTTACAGATGACTGGACGGGTAGGTCACCAAAAAAAATTACATATTATTTTTGTTGAATGAATTTCAATGTGTTTTGTGTTCACTACTCACTCTCATCGCTCTCCTTAATGGACAGCCATTTGTTTCGGTAGTCATTGGTGTAGTTGACTTCGGGCGCGGTTGACATACGCCGTACTGAACCCGGATTATCGGCTTTCCACTTCTGGATGCCTCTCATATCCATTTCCAACTCGTAACTAAAAAACAACATAATTTTTAAATGAAAATACTTAATTTTTTTCCACTTATAAAAAATCAATTTAGTTTTATAGCGATATAACGCAAACCCTTAACACAAAACTCAAACTTAATTAACGCACAGACAATGTGTGTATAAAAAATAAAACACAACACTCTTTGCCGACTAATCCATTAAATGGACTTTTGAAAGCAATTTATTTGAATTAACCGTTTGTTTATCCGATTCTCTAATGTGTTTTACTTTTTCGTGTTATCACAGAATATTCCGTTATATTCTCGATGAGAGACACTAATTCATACCTAAACTCGTAACACACACTATTCATGTGAGCAATAAATTCTGTGTTTATTTGTCTTTTCATAGCAAACAAAATAGATTTCGTTTTATTGTCTCAAAGTCTGAGATGAGATGAGTCCTACCAATGCACACATCAACGCAATTGTACTTAAACTATACGATTGCTATCATTAGGTAATTCATAGTTATTGTTAATCAAGTTTTACAATATAGTGCAAAACACATACAGAATTTAAATCTAGAAAAGTGTTTGCACCTGTACTGTAGTACTGGAATATTGTTATTACCGGTAATAGTTTTGTTAAATCCATATTTAATAGTTGACAATTTTTAATCTAAATCATAAACCAAATGAAAATATTTATTTGCATTTTCAATCAGGTCTGTATGGATATTTAAATACTATTTATACTGTGCTTATGTAACACAAATAAATGAAATTTTATCTAAATCTTACAAGTTAGAAAACTAATGTTAAATACAGTATAAAAATAAAAACAGCATTCGTTTGCATAAATACACAGAATATTCTATATATAGCATATATAACATACATAAGCATATATATATTATGACTACTATTACCGATTCTGTACTCTCATAAGAATCTAACAAAATAACACAATATTACTGTAATACTATAGCCATTAATATATCGTCTTAAGTATCAATTCATAAGAATTCATCACTACTTTATGCATACTTTAGTGAATACACTCCACACTTATACACTTCGTGCATAAATGAATAAAACATTTATTCCTTAACTTATAATACTATTCAACACAAAAGGAAACTGATTATGACATCAAATAACACACACAAAGAGATAGAGAAAGAAAAAAACCAAAACCAATATCACTATCACTCACATTGTCTTCGCTTCGGTGATCGTCTTCAGAGTCAACAACTCGTCTTCAAACGTCTTATACTTATTGATGTCCTTCTGGAGCGCTTCGACGATATCCTCGATGAACGTCCAGACGATCTTATTCTTGAGGAAGGCTTCGCCGGCGATCGTGAACCAGTAGTGCATAAAGCGGACGACCCGGCGCTTGTTGGCCACAATGAACTCCTTCTCCTGGCGCTGATGGAGTTCGTCGATCCGGTAGTACCTCATGAGTTGATTGCATAAGTGTTTCCACGAGATGAACACCGGGAACGTCAGCAGGAAGTCCTGGAGCAGGGTATCACCGTTCCGGTCGTCCAGGTTGATGGTGTCCAACCGGGTCTCCAGTAGGTGTTCCAGCATTTTCTCGGGCGTACCCGCCATTACCATATACCTGTGCGCGCAAGCAGGTAGTACCGGGATTAGTTTAAATGAATAATTAGTTTTTGCTTAATAGTTGTCTAAAAAAGTTTTTTCATTGAATTCGTGAATTAATTGAATAATATATGACTTGAAATGTTAAGTTTTTGAGACTTTAATTTTGAGACTCATTTTCGGATAAATAATGTATTTCTAGGGCTTTGAAGTGATTCTCTCACTCCTAATGTTAATATTATTTTGAACTAAATTTAAAACATTGCTACTCGAGTGATACACTGCACTCTCGCTATTATAAACATGCTATTTATTGGTTATCCATATATTATAAAGTGTATTGTATTTTTATATACGAAACATTTTAGATGTAAATTTATATAAATTGTACCAATTTGTAGAAAAGTATTGATTGATTTATTTAACTGCAGAGAGAGAGAGAGAGAGAGAGAGAGAGAGAGAAATCGTTAGTTATATAACTATATATCAGCAAAAAATATCAGTAATAATCGCAACATTGGCGCAAATATTGCATTATTTCGTGAGATAATAGACACACAAAGCAAATGATACGAAGACTACTAGCAATCATAACTCACTTATAATGGGAAGCATTGTTGGGCTCAAACGGATTGGATATATGATTGGTGTGGTTGTGAGTGGTGGCCATCTTCTGGAGGACCAGCACTTCCTTCCCGTGCTCTTTAAGGCGTACGGTATTGGCCTCAACATCGCGGAGGATGCGATCAAAGTGTGATTTATCCACACGAAGTAATTGACAGTTGGATTCGTTGGTCACGATTGTGGCCGCTCTCGGCGCCTGTATGTCATGTCAACACA
>CAJPVJ010001511.1:0-16143 GCA_905397405.1 Oppiella nova | reverse complement strand
ATCATTTCTCTGTATCGCACGTACTGTTCCTTGATGTCAGTTCCTTCACTGGACATGAAGTATATATACAACACATTCATTCAGATAATGGTATTGAGAGAGAGAGAGAGAGAGAGAGAGAGAGAGAGACCTGAAATGTATGCCCTAATCAGTGCGACTCTAAGCAACAGGATGTTTGTAAGGCCTGTCGTCGAGGTGTAGTCCCACTGCTGGGGTCGCCGAACACCCGTCAGTCCTGTGCGGTCTTTCTCTATATCACTAACCCCTGTGCTCTGGGTTTGGATTTCTGTTCATTCAGTCGACAACTGAGTCGTGACAGGGATTCAGGTCTTCAATTGTAAAGTTATTTTCAATTTATTATAACTATTAGAATAAAAAACATTCTTAAAGTATATATGAATTGGTGTTTAAAAGCCAAAGACATGACNTATCACTAACCCCTGTGCTCTGGGTTTGGATTTCTGTTCATTCAGTCGACAACTGAGTCGTGACAGGGATTCAGGTCTTCAATTGTAAAGTTATTTTCAATTTATTATAACTATTAGAATAAAAAACATTCTTAAAGTATATATGAATTGGTGTTTAAAAGCCAAAGACATGACTTGGATGTCATTCGTTGGTTATGTTTCACATTCAGACCTTTGCATTGAATGTAAAAAGAGATTGTATGCAAAGTAAAAGTTGACATCAATTCAGATAATTGTAGGTTTGATATGATCTTTAATACAAACAGACAATCGATTGCCGGAACTCTTAAGAGATTATTTGATTTTTGAATAAGACTTCTCTGTTATTATAAATTGATTTTTTTGACATCAATTCAGATAATTGTAGGTTTGATATGATCTTTAATACAAACAGACAATCGATTGCCGGAACTCTTAAGAGATTATTTGATTTTTGAATAAGACTTCTCTGTTATTATAAATTGATTTTTACATGTTATAGTATATTGAAAATAAAACAGACAAAATTACATAAGAATATAACTATATTTATAATCAATAAAATATTCTAATATATTTAAATTAGTTCTGAATTTTAAATGAATTTTGCGAAAAGTTTTGATTTAAAATAAAAAACTCGGAATAAATTTTGAATTGAGATTTGAATATAAGAAAAAGGAAATAGAGATCTATTTAGAGCACAAAATCATCGGAACTTTATTTTTGTAAATTCTGAAAACTTTTATAAATAAAAATAAAATATTGTGCGGAATATTCGTGAGTAAAGTATTAATAAACAAATTTAATGCAAAGGAAAAAGTTTTGGATTCTAGACTTGAAGTGATGGATAATAAAGGAATTTATTTGAATGGATAGAAAAGTTTGAATTAAATGCAAGTTTAAGGCCTAATGTCATTGCATTTATAAATGGTTCGGTTGGCTATGAAATCAGTCTCTCTCTCTCTCTCTCTCTCTCTCTCTCTCAATACCATTATCTGAATGAATGTGTTGTATATATACTTCATGTCCAGTGAAGGAACTGACATCAAGGAACAGTACGTGCGATACAGAGAAATGATAGGGAAGTGTAGTCATAGACAGCCAGACAGTCGGCATAGGAGCCCAGAGTTACACCATTATTATGGATGGGCATAGGAATGGCATAAAAGCATTGTATCTCTTATTTGTTTTCTCATCCGTGAACTCTCTCTCAGCATTACATTGTCTGTTACGACCACTTCTTCTTGAGTCCAACCATTTCGCTCTCAAAGCACAACATCTTCCCTAACAGTCCTCTCAGTCCCTCCTATTGTTCACATCCAACACAAGTGGCTCTTCTGTGGCTTTTGTTCATCTCTTATGCCCTACAATACCAGTGAACACAACAACTCATTCATATCTATACATGTATTTATAGCCATCGTCTCTCTCATCGCCCACCCATTCATCGCTGTCTTTGCATCACTTAATCTCTGATTATTTTTTGTTTAATATTTCTTATATACAGTAAAAGAGAAAAACCTCTTTTGAGCCTTTATTACGAGTTTTTTATTAATTATAAATAATATAATAGTTTTATGGCTACAGAACACGAGTAATTCTTGTGATGAAAACTAATGTTGAAAATTGTATTTTATATTAAGTATTAGAAACAGATGCTTCTCATATACTCCAAGTGCTCTCGGGTGATGCCGTACTACTGGTGCTGTGGTGGAGCACTGGTAGTCATAATAGAATTTAGTTATGCTTGGATGATGTGAACAGCAAATTATGGCAGACATTGGATACACCAAAAACTGTGTACTCATCTGAAGCTAATATAATTGATACAAAATCTCCAAAAATTGTTTGTCAATCGTTTGAATGGTTGAGGCATTAGTTTTCAAGTGTTGCCCTCTCCTCTCAACCCATGGATAACACATAATATTTATCATTAGAGAGAGAGAGAGAGAGAGAGAGAGAGAGAGAGAGAGAGCACAATGAATGAGAAGTTTATGCCTACTATTAGCGGATGCAGTGCTGCGTAAGGGATGTGTGGATCGGGAGATACCAGTAGTAATGCCTGGCGTTTAGCGGAACAGTAGTCTCGCGGCCTCTGACCAGAAGAGGAATATCTATTTTATGAGTCATTGGAAAGCATTTCTTTCATCTCTAAAGCTCTTTAAGTCTTAGTTTTATACGTATTATAACATTAAATGGGATTCAATAGCAATATTCGCAGAGCCTTAGGATTAGAGACAAAACATGCGATACATTCATTCAATTTATAAAAGGATTTCTTCTATTTATATGTAATTTTGCAAAAATATGCCAAAACTACTCGTGTTTTCGTGGGGGAGACAGCGCTCTCTCTCTCTCTCTCTTTCATGTGATTAATGGATGAGCTTTTATGTGATTAAAATAATACAACAAACTTTTGAGAGAATATTGAAAATACATATTTTAAAAGTTTTATAAGAGATTAGAACACAGGGAGCACAGGGAGGGCAACACAAAAAAACATAAATACATAACTAAGCCATACATTAAAAGATCAATACTTTACAACATTGTATTCATGAGTAAAAACTAATAATTGTATAGCTACTATACTATAGCAAAAATACGTTATTACTAAACATATTGTCATTAATAAATTCATTTGATGTCTGAGTGGTGCTAAAAGTGGTGGGAAAGGGATGTATTGAGTGGATGTATGGGACAAAACCAAATTAAAGAAAGAGCTGATCAAACATATATATACCCGGCTTACTATCAATGGTGAAGTGAATCAAATAAACTCTAAATACTCTGCGCTAATGGATGTCAAAGCCATACACAACAAGACATCGAAAAATGCATTTCAACTCTTATATTACAATACAATAGCAATAATAGTCGTAATAATAATACAGTCACTGAATGAGAGGATTGAATGGAGAAGCGATAAATAGAGCGAAAGGGAGGCATAGTTTTCAGGATAGACTCGGATTCACTTGTATTTAGATTATCGAGTCATTCAGTTTTGCATACATTTGGAAAAAGTGCGGCCAATACTGTTGTAATGCGAAAACATCTGTAGATATCTATTATTATACAAAATAGTTCATAACTATTGTGTGGACCCAAAAGGAGAGAGAGTTTATACTATTAGGGAGAGGGGTAGGGGTTGAGAGGTTTTCCCAATTTTATAAAAGATCGCCAAATATTTGCTAAAGGTTTTCGCTATTTATATATACAGAAGCAGAATATATATATATATATAAATGGTTTGCTCTCAAGAATCGGGACTTTAGGGTCCTCTGCGAGTAATGCCTAAAATGGGATTTAAAAACGAATGGGAATTCATTGAGTGGTGCGAGGATACTGGTGCTGAGGACTCACCTTAAAAATACTGAGTGATTGAAGTTTTGTACGCAATGTCAACAAAACACAAGACATACGAGAAATGAGTTCAAATTAATAGCCCTCTGTTTGTAAAACATCAATCTTTCAGATCATTGGGAGGTCTCATCCGTACTAATACTGAGTTTGGGAGGGATGTGAAGATGAGAGAGAGAGAGAGAGAGAGAGAGAGAGAGAGAGAGAGAGTCAATATCTCTCATTCCGTCGGGTATTTCCTCTCTCGTCCATCAAATTCAATGCATTAACTGTTTGTCTGTCCGACGATTCATTCAAATGTATATTTATTTTAGCCTAATATCTAATATTTAAAACTAAATACTGTTTTTCTAACAAATAATTTTGTACTCAATTCTTAGTTTCCTGTCTGTGTTATGAATAAAATGTTTTGTTATTTTAATTTATTGCAATGTATATTTAAATCTGTTTTACAAATGTGTGAAACATTTAATAAAATTAACCTTTTGAATAAAATTAATTAATCAATCAAACGTTATATTTGATTATTTTTTAAGTTAATAAATATAACCAAAAATAGTAACTTTTTTTTAATTATAAATATGCGATCAGAAAAAGAGGGAAACATTTAGATTAATATATTCAACACATATTGTAGGGAGAGATGTATTGATTGTCTCGCATGTATTGATAATAAATTCAATTTAAGGCTTTAGTTACGGTATAAACAGTGAACACAACAAGTCTTGGGATTAATTCAATAAATTTGAACACAAGAGATGTGAGACACAGACGACGAGGCACGGGAGGAGGAAAGGGATCTCTTATACAGTATTGATAATGCTTTTGGTGTAGGAGTTTGCATAACTATATTACCAATAAAGAGATAACAGTCTAATACTCATCTCATGAGATGTGAATTGAATTTAAATACAAATTCGCTTTTATTGCTAGTTTTGAGACAAAAAAACTGTTAAACAATCAAATAATTTGCGAAATTTCAGGCAATATTTTATTGTAAAAGTGTCATTAATTAAATGTAAATTATAGAGACATCTGCTATAAGTTTATCATTTTAGGTATAATATGTAAGGGCTTTAAATCTAATCTAAACTCCGAGCCCTCCATGAGTCCATACAACCGTGTATTCAATATAAGGGTGACATTAATCTCTATGAATGAAACTCTGTGTTGAAATGAATTTTCCATTAAATTTAGTATACTTTTCACAAACATTTGCGTTCACAATATTAATATAAATTTTGTTGTTTTTAATTGAATAAATGTGAACATTATATTTGGTTAAAATGCAATTTACAGTACGTGAAAACAATTACTCTTAATGTTTTATAAATTTTATTTGCATACCTCATCCAAATTCTCGATATATTTGGTAATTCCATACACACGTGATATAATAAATGCCTTTACCACTCATTAATATAACAAATTGTTAACAATCAACTTATAAATTAGCTATAAGTTAAGAAACATGTTGTTAATTAACTTTAATTTGTAAAAGGAAAAGGAAATCATAGAAACAAATTGTCATACTTCATAATATTGTGTACTAAGATAATACTAATAACCTGATGATTAGCTAATTAATTTAGCATATGAAAATAATTGAATGTTATTTGGTTGCACTAAATATGAATGTATTATAAAGCTTAAATAAAATAATTTTTGTTTGGATTTCAATTAATTTTATTTTTAAAGCAAGAATTTGTATCAATTATTTGAAACAAAATTTTAATTAAATGAAACATTATTTTGCCAAATAAAATATTTCATTCAAATACATTTGAATTATAACAGACATAAAATTATGTCACTTTACATTTGGAAATCTTTTTTGTTTTTGAATTTGATTTATAATTAAATTATTTTAATGAATATAATTAAATGGAAAATTAATTTTTATCTCTCGCAGTGTAATTGAATTTTATGGATGCCTTAAAGTAAAAGTAAAACAAAAATTATAAATTTGAGTGAAAACAAAATTATAATAATTTTCCTAAAATGTAGTTTCAGTGCAATAGGTTAACACAATTATGTATTACATTAGTGTTACCAATATTTTTGGCAATTTTGTGACAATTTTCTAGTTTATTACAAAACAACTCACATTTATAGCTCTTATAATAACAGCCCCAACATTATTGTCAATACAATATACAACAGACTCTATGCCATGAAAAGCAATTTATTTGTGCCGAAAAAGTGGTCCAATCTTTTGCACTCAAACTAATTATAAATATTGTGTGTGTTTTCTAAATGAATACAAGTTTTGCTATTTTTATGGCAATCGTGTTATAAACAGAGAGAAAACATCACTTAAACAAACGATTAGCAGTTGTGCTAATCGTATGAATAAATACTGTTTACTAACTATGCTTTCAATGACTGCTTCTCCACTTGAAATTCAATTGTTTCCAACGCATGAGATAATCGATTAACTCGTGTATAAAAGTTTGTGTAAAACTAATCCCAGACTTTCATGTGAAGTGTATTTTGTAATCTATGTCTAAATCTTGAGTGTTGTTTAATATTTAGACGAAAATTGATTATCTCATTGAAATGCAATCGATTTTCCACATTACATGTGATGTGAAAATGAATTTATTTATTACATTAGGTAGTGATTTAAATACAATACTATTACTTATATAACAGCAGAAAATAATCAATCAATTAAGTCTTGAAAACTCTTGTCTCGGAGTTTATTAAAACGTCAGAAAATGCTATCAAATGTAGTGACGATTCAATGGTTTAATAGATTTATGTCTATCCTATGTATAGTTAAGATTGAGTTTTGTTTAGTTAAGACATATTGCGTTAAAATTAGCCCAACATCTCTATTGAAAGCATGTGTGCAAACAATTTATGAGTTAAGTCCCACTCATTAGTCCAACAGAATTGTATGCTTAGACTCCGGAGCACATCCACAGCCAAATGAGTTGTAAGAAGTGTATCACTGCTTAAATGGTGTACTCGAGTGAGCGACCAGTGCTCAACACAATGGCTAATGTCTCATAAGATTAGATCTGTGGCCTCACAAACCCCATCACAAACACTAAACCAAAATATTTCGCTTTAGATAACACTTTCAGTATTTGCTTTTATCGACACTTCTCTCTCTCTCTCTCTCTCTCTTTCTCTCTCCAATTCAATCGAATGTATTTATAATGAAATTCTCTCTCTTNGTGTTTGTGATGGGGTTTGTGAGGCCACAGATCTAATCTTATGAGACATTAGCCATTGTGTTGAGCACTGGTCGCTCACTCGAGTACACCATTTAAGCAGTGATACCTTAATGATATGAACAACAAAACTGTGTAGTCATATGTTTCTCAGTACTGAATTAACTTTTATTTCTATGACATAAAACTTTTTCACTTTTGTAAGCGATTTAGCAACTAATTTAAGGTCTCGTTTGCTATTTACTCTAAGTTTGCTATAAATACACACTTTTTTTGTTAACACAATTTTATAACCGTTTACTTTATAGTTAACTAAACATTAGCCATATTTTAGGTAATAAACTGTGAGTTAAAGTCGTCTATAAAGGCCTCAAATCTAAAACTTGTCGTTCATTTTAGATCCCTATTCCAGATCTAAGTTTCCAATCGCACCGTCAGTCTACTAGACAGTCAACGTTGTGTTCAGACCTTTAAAGGGCTCATAAAAAAGTTTATTGAAAACTATTTCCTGGGAAACAATTAAAATACAAACTTTTAAATGCAGTTATTTTCGTAACAATTTTGAGGCGAAAATCAAATAAAGAAAATTATATTATATTTTCCAAAACAGAGATTAACTTAAAAAGCAATAAATCCGAGGCGAGAATGCATTCAAATTGTTTTTATACGAGAGAGAGAGAGAGAGAGAGAGAGACCCATAGTTTTTGGGCAAATATTTTAATTAAGTGATGAAAATGTTTGAAATATTTGACGCGATTTATCGGTAGAAAAAAGAGAGACAAAAAGATTTCTTGTTTTAACGTATAAATTGTCTCTCAATTGAAGCGCAAAGATATTCAACAATTCATTCATTTGTTGTACAATTGTTCACAACATTGGACTCTATTTGCAAAATAAAAGTCATCTCCGAAAGCATTTATATATAAAAAGTGTATTACATTATAACATATAACGTGTGTTTCAATGCGAGCGAGAGGTTTAACAATAGCATTGATTGTGTGACACATTTGCCCATCACTAATGGCACCATTGGGTGCACCGACACATCCATGTGCTCCCTATCCCTATCCCTGCCGTATATTCTTATATGAATGAAGAGAACCAGTCAAGTGAGCACTCATTTGACGGCCATTTCTGGCGATTGATTCAGTTGTTGGCGGAAGTTTAGAGAGAGAGAGAGAGAGAGAGAGAGAGAGAGAGAGAGAGNGAGAGAGAGAGAGAGAGAGAGAGAGAGAGAGAGAGAGAGAGAGAGAGAGATGAAGAGGAGGAGGAGGGGTATCCAAAAAGTACAATACATTTCTTTATGATAGCGTCATATAAATTGATTAAATACGACGACAGATGGTTTGACCGGACGGACAGACCTTTTCACACTCGCTGGTGATTGACTGTCGACACAACTCTCGACTAAATTAGTGCCAAATTATTTGTAATTATAATTATTTCTTTTGGCAACACTTGAAACTCAATGATAAGATTGATTGGTATTAATACAGAGACACGACATATGTTTTCCAACAACTCATTAAACACTGTATGACTGGCTTTCAGGCACTCAATAGAAAGCAATAAAATTATATTATTTTTAATGCAATTTCACTCATGGATTGGATTTTTGCGTCAATGGTTTTGTATTATATAAATACAAAGCCATAAAATAATTTATTAAACACAAAAATTTTGTTATTAAAAGTTTGTCAGAGGTTTTCTCTGATGCCAACAAATATCAACAGATATTACGCGGAAATCATTAAAATATTTGTTGCGAAAACTTGTCTCTGTTATGAAAAGTTATTTTAAGTGAATAGTGATTGAGATTTACTGCTAATGTATACTATGTTTGTATCTGAAATGAGAAACAATTTTCATTTTATACTCTGTTTTATGTCAAAGAATAATAAATATGAGAAATAATTAGTTTCTAATTAGTGTCATTCATGTAATAGAGAGCCAATTGTTGGTATAGTTTTGCATTCAAATTCTTACCCCAAATGTAAATATTTTGCTCACAATTTGTATAAATAAACAGAATTTATAAGAAATATATTCTTCAAACACAAGAGAATAACAATAATTTAATTGAAAACAAAATGTTGTGTTTAAGTACTAAAGGGAATGGGTTTGTATGGGAACAGTAAGTAAGAGGAATGGGATGGGGATGTGAGAGAGCAGATGATAGTGTGATGGGGCCAGTAGTCCAACAGCTGTAAAAGCCATTTGAAAAGTGCAGTGAGTTTACCCTTTTTAATCACATTCACAAAACTCGATATAAAAAACACAATTTGAATGCAAAGTATTTGAATAAATATTATGTCGTAAAAGTGTTGTGCAAACGATCGCCGGGTTTAGAGATATATAGTCAGAGATATTCACACTTTTATTGCAAATTATGTCGAATTTGTTTTAATATTTCTTTCGCCAAAATTATTATTATCTCTACATTTGCTTAACATTTAATGCGAATTATATGTTAAATATATGATTTGCTTATCATTATTGCCGTACATTAAGACACTGTAAAAGTGAATGTTGTCTCGAAATGTTGGCAAAACTTTTGAGTTTTCAGTGGCAAAGCCACGAGAAATTTGATTAAAATTCAATTTAATATCCAGTTTATTATCTGTAATATGATTTCATTAAAATATTAATTTGTGTTTGAATGTCAGTTTTCTAGTCATATATTTTTGAGTTTGCATTTTAATACAGTAATTGCATTTTGAATAAACTTTAAAGCATGATTTTTATTAATTGTTTTGTTCAGTGAATTGAATGTAACACAAAAAATCAAAAGCAAAATACAAAACTATCATTAATTTCACATAAATTGATGTAATTTTGTTAAAACCATTAGATGATAAAAATTAATATTAAAATAATGTCAAAAACAAATTAGTTGGCAAACTATAGCCCAGGGGTCGGGTTATGGTGTATGTAACATACATATGTTCTGATGCCGTATACCATACTGTGTTTAATCCTCTTATAAACAACTGATTAATTAGTAACTTTACTGTAAAATTACTATTACTCTTATGTTCTCTATTTCACTACAAAGCCCTTTCGAGTGAAAAAATTAAGAAACTGTCAAAAAGTCGAAACAAACTTTCTCTCCGTTCAGCGCTTATTACGATAAAATTAGTCCTAATTTTTAATTAATTATCAAAAATAGTAGCAAAACATAAGAGATGTAATAAATGATAGCATAGGATGCTGTTGTTGTTATGTCTATCGATTCACTCGGTTTTGTGTCTGACATCAAACGGTATTAAAAGAGTGGATAACATATTGGACGCGAGAAATGATATGCAAAACACTTGAATATTCTGCGATATATTCTGTATATATATATATATATATATATATATATATATATATGGTATATATATTCTGTACATATTCTGCGGTGCCTTTCGGATGCACTCGTAGTATATTGTCATATAATTTATGTTCAAATATGGCATCGATTTCTTCATTTGCATCGCGTTTTCGTTGCAACTGTTGTCTTGTGTTTCGCCAGAAATTAATAGTTTTGTTATTCAGAGAAATATTTTTCTATGAATTATGGCTCGCAGTGAGTATTGATGGACACATTCATCGCGTATACAATACAGTGATGTATTTCAGTGCCAACAACACAACCATCAGCTCCCGAGTCTACTATAATGTATATAATTTGATAATCAGTACAAACATAATCTCATTGAATACACGGACATATCAATAGTCCTCCTCCTCTGTAGACAATAAATAATATTTCTTGCGATTTATATATCAATTCAAACATTTTTATCGCAAATATTTTTCCCATTTAACGGATATTTATCTTTAATAAATAGCTGTTTCATGAATACTATTACAGTATGTTTAATGTTAGGTATTATAATACTCTCTGGAGTAATGCATAACTCAATTGTTGAGTTATTTCCAATAATTTTTCATTATATGAATACTGTTCAGTCAATACATGTATTGCTATTGAATTAGTTTTTGTAGTTTTGTGTTTGTATTGAAATGTTAATGCATTTTATAAAACATCTGCGAAACACATAGCAAACAATACATTGGATTTCTTATTATAACTTCATTTGTATGGCATAATATATAGTATAGTATAATGTCTTTCAATAAATACATTTACATAAGTTGTGGTCAAAACACTAGTTTTGTTTATTATTTTCTAAACAATACTAATAATAACTTTCCATTGATTTAATAAAAGGTTTACATTAGCAAAGTGTTTATAAAAAAAGAAAAATTATTAGTTGACTGTATATCAATAGACTTATTTATGATTTGTTATTTTCATGTAAATTATTTATGTTTATTATAAGCCATATTTAGATGTATTGAAATGTATACTGAATAAATATTACTATATTTATAATACAATCTAAAGTAAATTCAATATTAATATTTAGTCATAAATAAAATAAAATTATTTGAATATTTTTTTATACAATTACTTATTAAATATTCCTTTTCAACAGAGTTTTCACTTGAATGCTATGAAAAAATGTTGAATAATATGACAAAATATTAAATTAGTTTTTGAGTTATTTTCCCCTTCGCTTCCCATTCATAATACATTTGATTTAGAGAAAAGTTTTTCTATGATATATAACTCGAGTCCCAAAATAAAGTTCCTCTTAATTTAGTCGATGAGAGAGAGAGAGAGAGAGAGAGAGAGCACATAGAGAGCATAACATCAAATAACATGTTTAATATTATTTTTAAATTGAAATTTTTAGAATATATCCGATGAATATATTACTCATTCACTTACTCTATGCAAAGTTATCCTCATCATATGAGTTCCCTCCGACTACTGGCGCCCACATTTGCATCCCTTTATTAAATTCTTAAATATGAGCCCAAAACAAGAGAGAAAGAAAGAAAGAAAGAGAGAGAGAGAGAGAGAGAGAGAGAGAGATAGCATATTATGGGTGATGTATACAAATAAAATATCAATTTAAAACATGGAATCCGTAAACTGCAGTCTTATATCTCTTTCTCATTGCCTGCCCTCCCGGTGCTCTCCCCCACACTCTGATAGCGAGTCATTTCCTGCGAAACTATTTTCTGCCATAAGATGTGCCGTAAAAGAGAGGGCGAAGACATTCCTCTGCAACGGAATCAGAGACGCGAACAATACATTACATCCAAAACGGTTATAACGTATTGAGTGAACGTGTAGTTCCAGGGAATAGGCATCTCATCTCCCAGTGTAAGTGTGCACCCCTTATATACATCCCTTCCCTCTAATGCACTGAAAGCTAGAGTTTCGGAGATTTTGAAATGAAAAATATTTTTCGCTAAAAAATTCTTGAATTCATTTCGCGAGATAACGTCTACTGAAACGGTAGACTAGAATAGAGACAAAACTTTTTTATATTTAATGGATAAAAGACTTATCGCTAATTCAAGAAAAATGTTGTCTAAGAAAAAACTTTTGTTATGATTTGATGGCAAATAACTGTTGGGATAATTTGACGGCACAGGGATGCGATGGGGGAGAGTATGTGAAAGAATAATTAGGTTCGAGGCTTAATGAATCACTTAAATAGATTGTATGTTTGGTTTGAGTTAAAATATTTTTTGGTAATTACACATTTTTGGGACTCTATTGTAATCATAATTAGAAATATTATAGTTTTTTGGGTGAATGTATAGTTTTTTAGCAGCAATTTTCAGCCATAGGTTTAATGATCTGTTTTATAGTGTTGTTCACGTATTACATAATATTGATCTTTAATTACAATTTTTGGGGAATAAAGACATTTGTATTATTATTAATAATATTATTGTCATGATAATAGTAATAACATATTTTGTGATGGCGTACGACAATTAAATGTCATTTAAAGGACTGCAAAACAATTAACATTTTATGGGCACTAAAAATGTTACGATATTTTTCGTTGTAATTATTAAATCGATAAATAATTTAATGCAAAAAATTGGACATTTTTTACGACCCGTTCCCCTACCGATCCCGTGTTTGTCATTACAGGCGATGACACATGTGATCGCCAATCAGCTACCAGTGCTTATCGGACACCGATTTTAATGAATACAAAAACGGGTTTTTAATATCGAGTAATGAAAAGGCATTTGAAATAAAAATGTTTATTCAAATTATAAATTATTATTTTCGTATGATATGCGATAACTGTGAGCGCACACATAATTAATGTTAATTTAATACATTATATAAATTAATTAAATGTATTGATTGCCAACACAGCTGTCAAGCAACTCAAATAAAATAAAGATATAAATATATATTTAATTTCTTATCTGTCGCTGTATATAAATAACTGATTTATTTATTTATTCATCGCATGGAAAATGATTAATAATATTCTTATGGTTTAGAAATTTTTTGAGTTTCAATATTTGTTAGACACAGAATTGAATGTAATAATTAAATGCATGAATTAATATACGGGCAAATGGTGATTAGGATAATACCGGTGCACATACACACATCAAGATTGATTGGTCTGTAGCCCTCGCAGCACGAGTTAAATTATAATGTAATCTAATGGCTCACGAGAGAGAGAGAGAGAGAGAGAGAGCGAGAGAGAGAGAGAGAGAGATCTGTACTAAACTTTTTTCTACTGTTCTGTACACTATGTGTATTGCATTGTATTCAATATCGTAATGAATGTATTTTCTGGCAATTGATGGCAAAGTTGGCAATCATTTGATTGTCTGCTTAGTTCTCATTTGAGTCCATAATAACAATGAAAACACGGCTCCAAATGAATAGATTACTCACTACTCCAGTAGTTTCTCTGTTGGCAATGGTTTGTCACTCAATGGTATGGTATGCCTAGTGTATAGACATTCAAAAATAAACGGCTAAACACCGGTGTATTCCCTGCTGTTTCACACAGGTTTTTGATGGTGAAAAACACGCCAACTCTCGTGTCAATTATTATCTCTTAAGATAATTTTAAGCACAATATAAATGTGTGTATCATTTGATGGCATAAAAATGTTTTCACATTCATCTCAACAATTTTTTTTTCAAGATTAACGATTAGTTTTCTTTTTGCTCTCAAATTATCTAATGTTATGTTTTTCTATTCAATTAACAATCACTGTATACGAGAAAATATTAATTATTATTCACATTCATCTCAACAATTTTTTTTTCAAGATTAACGATTAGTTTTCTTTTTGCTCTCAAATTATCTAATGTTATGTTTTTCTATTCAATTAACAATCACTGTATACGAGAAAATAAATTAATAATATATGACTTACCTCTTTTCTCATCAAAAAACTCACTTTTGTTGTTAAAATATGACAAAAACCACTTTCATACACTTATCCTCACCTTTGGTTAAAGGATAAGTAAAGTTGCGTTTGGCTATTTTCAGTGTTTTATTATTAGGATATTATTTAAGTCCCGACAAACAAAACACTACTTTAATTACTATCCACTGTTGCAAAATGCACGGCAATTTTTAATGCGATTAACCATTAATATAAAACTAATTTTAATCCTAAAGTGTATTTCTTTTTCAGTGAAACCCCGGTGTATGTGAATAGATGTGCAATGAATTGCTGTAATGAATGAGATGTTGAAAAAATGAATTTATATTTAATTCCGAGATTAAAATAAAAGTGCATTCATTTGAATGATTTGTAATGAATATAACAAAGAGGGCTATACTTTACTATTAAATGGTATGCGTTATTAGGTCTTAGTTTTTAGAGGCGTAACCCTATTAGAGAAGTTTGAGAGAAGTTTTGGTGAAAATATTTTTCGTATTTACTTTACGAGTGATGTATAGTGTATTCATAGAGTAAACACTATTCACACTGTATATCAAAATATCAAAATAAATATATTCTTTGCGTTTTCCATCATTTTTATTAAGTGCGAGAAAATTTTTCAAAATTATAGCCCATATCTCATATCGGAATACATATTAAGCCCTAATTTGTGACATTTGACGCCACTTTTCAGTATGTATTTCCAATGGCACTGGTATGCCATCACATGATTCTGAATAGGAACTGATATTTTGAATATTCATTATACGATTCTGTGACTCAAAAGTGTGTGTCATATGAATGGCATATATTCAGTGGTTTTATATCGCAAACCAATTCTGTGATAATAACACAGAAAAGCACTTTCAAGTGATGTCACCATTAGATTCGTCTGTCTTTTCAACTTTTGGCCCATATTTTCGACACAAACGTTGAAAACATTGTCTGATATGAGACAGTCATACCGTGTGTATGTGAGAGCACTGGTAGCTATGATAACACAACAAATGAGAGACACTTTCACCGAAACGGATCGCATATAATATGCCATTCATTTGAATGCATGGGAAGAGAGAGAGAGAGAGAGAGAGAAAGAGAGAGAGAGAGAGCTCATCGATGAGCAAATGGTTATACTGTGAGGAACCGTAGTCTGAAGTACCCCTTATCTCGCACACCCACCCCACTCCCGGTGCAGTATGTATATCTCCAACACATATAGTTTTTATTGCATAACATATAACACGCGTTCATATGATTTGGCGTAATATTAGTCAATAGTTATGGCAATAGAAAGCAATTGAATTCCCATAGGAATGGTGTGTCTGTCATATGCTTTCAATATGGATATGGATGTGAAGGGAAGGGGAGGGCAGACAGGGGTTTGAGAGTCTGTTCGTACATTTTGATGGTTTCCGCAAATGCGGTCATATATTGAGTTCAAATTGAATGGTCTGTTTGGAGGCCAGGGATGGCAGGGAATGGTAGCATAAGTACCACTACTTATCTCTTATGGATTCCCGAAAACAAGAGTTTTTGAGAAACTTTTTTATCGCTAAATGTTAGGCTATTGTGTCATAAATTTGTTATTTTCAATATTTTATGGCAAATATATTTTAAACGCATCATTTGAATTGAATTTTATACTTAAAAATGTAGTCATAAATAATACACGAGTTTTTTAATATCAATAAATAGTTTATTTATAAATGCATTGATTTGCTGAAACAATAATTAGAGTATATATTTATATAATAATTAACAATCATTATAATTGCAATTAAAATGATTTACATTAAAGGCACGCATAGTATAGCGTAGTATAACATATAACGGTAATATAAAAATAATTTAAGTTAAAAAACAATTTA